>VYZX01035196.1:0-10432 GCA_013401335.1 Brachypteracias leptosomus
GAGCTGAGTTCAGGAACACATGAGTTTGGATCAAAGGCAGAGTCGAGAAGGCAGAAGGCTGGAGGGAAGGAAAGGGTTCAGGAGGGAAGGAAAGAGTTCAGAAGGGAAGGACACACCGACGCAAAAAGGGTCAAGACCCTCCTGATCTCTCAGCTTTAAACTGAATATGATGTATATGGGATGGAATACCTCGTTGGTCAGTTTAGGGTCACCTGTCCTTGCTGCTCCTCCCCACAGGTGTGGCCTTCCATTCTCTGCACCCCCAATGCAGTACACAAGATTTAGCAATGACCTTGGTCTGCACACCAGTCCTTGGTAGTAACCCTAAACATCAAGTATTATCACTGCTAGTAGCAGACACTGCAAAAACATGCTGATAGCTTCAGAAAGTGCAGTTAGTTAGCAGAGAGCTGAAAAATAAAATCAGTGAATAGAACTAGTTTGGCTCGAACACAAACCAGGACAGCATTCCTATAAAGCAATTTCTTTTGAAAAATAAGAAATATCTATGCTTTGAACAGCTGTTGTATCTGTATAAAGTCTTATAATTTAACGGTTAAGTGGTATTTTGTTTTCTCGAGCCTTTTATTGAAAGCTCAATTGCTATTCTAAAAATTAGGGAAAAAAGGGGGAGGTGAAGGGAAACTTCAGAAACACTTTCATCTCAGTTTCAACCAGGATATATGCATTTTAAATGATCTTTTACATGTATCTACTACTATAATCCTGTAAACATGCACCTTTTAAACAAGTTACATTCACTTGAATAAATGTTTTGACACATCAGGCAGGCGTTGATTAAATCAGTTCACTCTGAATCATCATCTAAATACTCTGCTGAAACAGGGCAAAGACATTACAGCTTCCACACAGTAAATTCTAATTTAATTCCTATAGCAAGGGAAAAAACCCCAAACTGTCATTAAACTTTAAAATCTGAAGTCAAGGTAAAGATTAAAGCACTGATCACTGAGTTCATCTTCTTTAACCTTGCACAAGTAGGCATTGGAATTGTTACTATTTAACATTGTTTTGAAAGAGCTCTGATTTTGATTAGGAAGAATGCATGCTTGTGAACAGTAAGAAAAAATACATTTTCAGGGAGAAATGAAAGTGTGTCCTGAATATATCATAGAGACATTTATTTGTATTTTTCTTTGTGTGATATTAGGACAGGCAGATGTACATACACACAAACACACACAGAGGAATATATAAGTTTCTCTTTTTTTATCTGACAAGTATTAAACATATATTTTAAAAGATCTCAGTATTTTGTGTCTAAGAACCTTTCATGACCTCAGTTTATAATTTCCTTGATATTCATGGAACAGAAATTTATCATGGGTCTTTGCATTTAGTAAGAGGGTAGAATATGTTTATGAAAGAAAGTTCGAAAACATGACTCAATTTTCATCTCCCTAAGACATATGAGAATATCTAAGACATCTGAATCCATCTAGGCAGGCTTTTTAGATTTGAACTTGAATATTCCTCTATCCTAGAGCTTTAAAAATAAATAAATTAAATATGAAGATGTAAATTTCTACAGTAAAGAAAACTGAGGTTGAAAAAATTCTTCATGATTTCATTACAAAGAAGTCAAAATGTGCTTATATTCTCAAAATTAATATCAGATTTAATAATTTAAATTAAAATTTAAACCTTTCTGTTGTTCAAAAAATGACAGTTAAGCAATTTTGTCTCAGGAATGTTTCAATCTGTGCTTGTTACTTACACCATATGTTTTGGTAGCTGAAACATACTCAAGATTTGATCAATGTTAGAAGATGAAGTTCTATCAGCTTGTTAGGTAGTACTAAGTTTGGCTTCTAAACTCTAATTACAGCCAAGTTTCAAATAGGCTTTCATTAGCAAGTTCATATCACATTATTTTCATACATTAAACACAATTCATATGTGTGATATAGTAAAAACTCACTGTGTATTTTAAGCTTTGCAGAAGTGCAAATGTGACAAGGTAACTGAAGTAACAGCACAGTAAAACTCTTGGATCAGTTGTGCAAAATGTGACACTCCTTTTTACATACCTCTTGACCAAATTGTTTTTTATCCACAGCACTCTATTATACTGCAACAGAGTGTCATTTGCTGTTGTATACACTTACACACAAATGCTCTCCTGCTAGGTCTTAATGTATATGGGCAGCAGTTGGGATAATAAAAAGCTCTGAAGTAACCCAAAATTCCAGTTAACTGCAATTTTTGTTATTATTTCATCTGTGTGTCTTCACTGTCTATCTTTTTTTATTTTTATTTTTTTTTCCCAACTGAATGAAGATAAAAATGGCCATACAGGGTGACACCAAATGTTTATCTAGTACAGTATGTGGTGACTCATAGTATCTAGTTACATGTGCCTAGGAGGAGTGTGCCAGACCATACTAAGTGGACACCAGATGGCACCTTCAGCAGAAGTATCTGGTTAGTACCTATGGCCTTAGCTTCCAGCATTCTTCACATGAGCTTCTTCATGAGTTGGAGGCAATGGCTTTGGAGGCATCTAAGTATGCATTGCAGTATGGATGGGGAGTGACCTTCTGAAGCAAGTCTCTCAACCTGCCCAACCAACTTTGTAGGTAGCAGTCTCTGAGACCACAAAATTCAGGTGAAACTACAGAGGAAAAGCTCTCTGGCCTCCTACTTGCTGGATGCCCCAGCTACTAATGGGATAATGCTAGGCTAGAGCTTCTATACAGCACAAAACCATTGCGATGTTCATGGTGTAGATGTCAGGTCCCCAACAGCTGCTGTTTCACCCTGCAGAGCTCTCATCAGCAGTACCACAGCTCTGTGTGCACTAACTGGCTCTGTAGCCTTTTGCCTATTTCCCAGTAGCCTGAGGCCAGGCCCAAGATGTTGGCACTGAAGACCAGGGCCTGACAACAAGAAAATCTGCAACATAGTGAGGAAGAGCACTGGGAAGCCTCATCAGAGTCCTAAGCTCCACAGCTTGAGTGGTATCAAGGAAGGACCCAGGCTTCACCTGTGTCTTGATCCCCAGGACAGCCAAGTTAACCTTGAAATCTGCTGCCCCACCACATCCACCCGGATCCTGGCTCAACCTTGGAGCCATCCCATCCCCACAGCTGTGCACATCAGTCCCAGGGCTGTGGTGGACCCTCGTCACCATCCCCATCCTGGCTCTGCATACCACTCTCAGGCATAGTGGTGCAGGGCTGCTGGGGGAGGTCCCAGCATCCCAGCCTTGCTGCAACATGGTAGTGAGTCTTCATATCTTGCCAAACAGTTTTTGTTTGAAACGACGCAAAATTCTCCCATACACTGTATTTTGTAACGGTAAATTCAGTAGTTTAACACTTCACTGTGTGAAAACATACTTACTCCTCTTTGTCATCCACATTATTTTTGTTTAGTGCAAAATGTCTGCCTCAACTGCTTTGCACAGTGTATTGATTCAACTAGATTCCTGTCAGGAATCTGCAGATCATCAGAGAGCTGCTATCACTGTCCTCCAAAATTTGAACACCAAAAGAAGAAAAACAACAAAACCCACCTTAAAATACTTGACTGTTCTTTTTTACAATCATATGGTAGCTGACTCTTGAAAGGGGACTTATGAGCACAGAATATTTAAATTTTCAAAATTAATATCTCTATTGCTTGCAGCCATAGGCTTCTTGATATACACTCAGGATCCTTTAAATATATGTGAAATGGATAAGTAACAACTTGGGACAGGCTTCTGAAAACCAGGAAAAGAACAACACTTAATTTTTTGTTCTTCTTTAGTGAGTAGTATTTCTTCTCAATCACCCTGTGAACATAATGTGTAGAAGCTTGATGGATCTGCTTAGGGCACCATTATTATAGAATAGAACCATAGAATCATAGAATTGTCAGGGTTGGAAGGCACCTTAAAGATCATCTAGTTCTAAACCCCTGCCATGTTTGGGGATGCCTCCAAATAGATCAGGTTACTCAGAGCCCCATCCAGCCTGGCCTTAAAAATTTCCAAGGATGGGGCTTCCACCACCTCTCTGGGCATTATGTGGTGACTTCAGGCAGGACTGTCCCTGCTATCCTACTATATGGCTTTCACAGATATAACTTGCTATTCATTCAAATGAAAATTTGTTAAGATTTCTGAAAGCTCTTGGTTTTAATTTTAATTTTTAGTACATGCATGTAAAACAACAGCTTAGGGAAACAGTCTCTGAATTTAGGGATTTCTTGTTTGCAAGGTCACTTCATCATTGTATTCAAGAGTCAAAATGGCTGGATAAGTTTTTCATTATAAATATTGATTAAATTGAATTAACAGCCAGAGAACTTGGAAACAGCTGCAGCAAAAAACAAGAGGAACTATGTGATTAGTTTTTGGTATATCCTTTAGTGCATGCTGTTTTGGACAGAAATTACTCCTTTCCCACAGACGTGCAATACCTCTAGGTAGTGATTTGGGCACAACTCCATAGGGTTTACTATAGAAAAAATGACATTAAACCACATTTAATTTCTATTGTACGGTTTTAAATCTTCAACAACATAGGCTTTTCAGTTGATTTAAGCCTGTTTGAGAATCTCGAATGATATTGCAGGTTTATATCAGACAAAGGTTCTGTTTAATAAAATCATTCAAGTCAGAATCAAATTATCAAAACAAAAAAATCACCAGGAATTAAATGAATAAAAAATAAAATACAAGACCATATAAATTGTGTAAAAAGATAAATTGAAAACAATTTTATTTCAATTTTATATTCCCTCAGAGAAAAATTTGTTTGATCTGAGTGGAAGTGGTTCTAGGCCACTGTAACTGTGTTGTCATGTTGGTGTTTTGTTTCATCACCAAACCTTGCTTTTTATCTCCCTAATTTTTGCATGAAGAAAACCCTATAGATCCTATCCCAATGCCTGTATATACAAGGCGATGGATTTAGCTTTCCTAGAAGGAGAAATACAAATTTGCAACTGTAAAGTCAATTTTTTTTTTTTTAAGATTGGCTTATATTTTATGAGTAGTGGAACTGTTTATTACTGTTTCCAAATACATTTTTTCTGCTAAAAACATTAACTGTTTAAATAGAAACTCTTATTAATATATGCAGGAAAATAGAGAACTGAAGTTATAGTTGGTCATACAATTTAAGATATTTTTGTTTTATACAGCATCTTTCACTTACACTGTGCTTCAAGATAGATTGTGCAATACATTAATGCAGTTGTCAATCTAAATAATATAAATTGAAATTTATATTTGGAGTAAAATTACAAGGGAGAAGAGTAGGTAGAGAGGCAGGTAAGAACTGTAAAAAATTTTTTACCAGACTTTTTTTAAAAAAGATTATTGATAATGAACACTGTGAGAATTGGTAATAGGCAGAAAAGGAGAGGATCTCAGATGTAGACATTAGTGTGTTTAGAAGTTTTTGAAAGTACAAAGTTCTTGAAAGTATAATGTTAAGCAAAACAAAAAAAGACCATGTAACAGTGATTCTTTTTTCCTTGACTGTATTATAATTCCCCAAGGATCCATTGACTTGAGAGATTTTCTTTGAGAGATTTTCTTATAGAGATTTATGAAGTCTGGTTGTAGATTAGGCATTCAGAGTTTATAAAAGAGATTGAATGAATGGAAAGTATAAGGTCAGGGCTTATTCCTAGACAATTAAGAAAAAATAACAAAAGTTAAGCACTAATAATGCCAGGCTATAACAAAGAATGATGTTAAATAGAGACATATTTTTAGGGGAGTCCTTCGTATCCAAAACACAACAAAGACAACATACACTAACTGATTGTCATCTAGTGTTCCTGAAGCAAACATATATTTGATTGTTTTTCCTCTGGCCAAAGCCTTATCAGTAGCTGCACTTCTTGTACAGAAAGCTGTGTAAATCAATAGATGTGGATCAAGCAAAGCAGTGATGCTGAGGACTGGCTATCCAAGATTCCCAAGGAAATTTTTACTAGAGTAGATCAGACCTCAGCTTAGTGCCATGGACTAAATGCCTATTCACAGCTAGAATTAGGTGTGCTTTTAGAGCTTCTGTCCTAGCGTAGTTTCACCTGGAAGTAAGACGTTCACGCACTCCTTGACTGTTCCATGGTACAAAAAAGTGCACAGCTCTACAGTACTGAAAGGATTGGGGGGTGGAGAGATGGCTTAAGAGAAAAGAAAGCTAAGGTAGAATTCTGCGCACAATTACTTCTTTGCCAAAGGCAGGGTATTGTCTTTATTGCCCAAATTGCCAACGGATTTTTGTAATTGTTGCTTTACAACATCCTCTAAGAATCTATCTTCTGACTTCAAGTGTTAGATCTGTGTCTGCAGAAATCAGCTACAAGCCATGTTTGAAATACCAGGATTTGGCTGAAGATGCTACAGAGATGTCAGTGGTGATCTTTGCAGGTCTACTGCAGTTGGCTCATAGGGTGCTTTTGCCATTAAAGGGAATTAAGAGACAAATCAATGCCTAGAAACTGTGCCAGTGAAATTACAAAAGGACATAACCTTAGACCCGGGAAATCCTACAGAAGGGTGGAGTGTTAGGTATCACAAAGAAATTTGGTAATGCTCCAGGAGAAAAGTCAGGGTCACCACTTAAAACAGACACCTGTGGTTAATTTCTATAGTCTGGAGGAAAGGGACGGGGTGGTCAGCATTTTGCATAATTAGATGTCTTTCAAACAGCCCATCTGTAGCCTTTTAAAACTGTGAGAAATATTTGTGCATGCAGTCAGCTTCTGATGAATTTTAAATTGAAGTATTTGTTCTTGGGAAAACCACTGTGCTCCTAACTTGGCAATTTAACTGATACAGCCTCTTTGCAATTCATCTATGTAATCACAGTATAACAGGTGAGAATTAGTGGATCAAAGTGAAATGTTCAGGAATGCACAAGATATCCTTTGAGAGAAATAAAACCAAATTGTCTCCCAGCTTAGCATCAGCAGAGATAGCTGTTCTTTATATACTGTTCAGTGAACCACATGCACTATTTAGCAAAGAAAATACATTTTTAAAAAAATCTTGCTCTTTGAAGCATTGACTATCATTTGGTTTTAATTTCAGGAAATAAATAGCAATTACTAGTTTGAAAAATTGCCTTACCTGTATCTGCTGATATTGTTCTACTGCTGGCTTAAAAAAAAAGAGAAAAGCTCTCCAGGAGTGAATTTTACATCAAAATTGCTACATAGAAATGCACTTCCAGAAAATTAAAATCTCATAGATTTTCTATTGAGACAAGCACTTTCTCTTTGCAAAAAGAAAGCTAATTTTCATTAAGGAAAGAATAGGGAAACAATCCCTAGAGCATCTGTTTGTTGATGAATAAGGAAAAATAAATAATTCAACATAGCATTTAGAATTTCCAGTGTATGTTCAGTAGTCAGTATCTGGTTTATGGTTTAAATATTACATGTTGTATATTAAGAGTTGAGAAAAAGTTATGACAACTAACATCTTTCACATATTTTCAGTGTGTGATGATAAGTAAAAGAATATACTTATATATGTAAAATATTTCATATTGTCTATGAGTGACTTTAAGTATGGTATATATTTGTGGGAACAGAACTTTAAAGTTCTTTCCCTTTTAGCTTCAACATCAGTTCTTTATGCTACTGAGAGTGAATGGCTTTTAGAAATGTAAACAGAAACAATGAATAGATGTGTATCTGAAGATTCTCTGATGGAAAATATCCTGCTTGCAAAACTGAAATATTTCAAAGAAAAAAGTTTACTTTCTGGAAACCAATTATTTATTTGGGATGGGAAGCATTTTGAAAATTATAATACTTCTTGGAAGGGATTACATTTTTGGCCACTTAAATAATATAGTAAACGCATGTAATTGCATGAATGAAGCACAGAAATAAGCATTTTGCTGCCCATACTGTCTTAATCCAGAAACAGACATCCTTGTCCTCATATTTGAAAAATGTTAGAAGTTTACAAATCAGATAAAAGAGTGCAAACAGCAAAACCCACAAAGTGTGACGTTCTTCATACTATAAACACATTTTAAATAAGACTAGAATTAAGTAAGTGTGTTTAGATTGAAAGAAAAATAGTTGAAGTAAGGGGAAGGGGTTTAGGTTTTGTCTTGAGCCTTGTCTCTTTTCCTGTTGCTCTATTTACCTAAGACTTGCTTTTTTATTTTTATTTTTTTTTAATCTATCAACAAGGTTTGCTCCAAATTACTCTGGAGTAAGCACCAGAGACAGGATTTTTAATGTTACTTATATCTTCTGCTATTTTTAATTTCTCTGTATCTGCTGAGATTAATAAGAAGGGAACAAGGGATAACACTCTCTTTAAAAACAAAAACAAAATCCCAAAGCACGACAAAAAGCTTCAACTCCTGCAAAACCCATTTTTTCACAGTCAAAACCCAGTCAATATCTAAGTGTGTCAATATCTAAGTGTGTCGGCTCATGTCTAGGTTCCCTATTTTTCCTGCTTAGTATTAACTCTCTCCCCAGACATATAGTTTCATTGTCACAGCTTCATCATCAATACTGCCCAGAGAGGTTGCTCAGAGTCTCCTCTGGAGATGCTCAAAACCCACCTGGAAATGTTCCCATGCAACCTGCTCTAGGTGAACCTGCTTTGGCAGGGTGGTCAGACTAGATGATCTCCAGAGGTTCCTTCCAACTCCTACCATACTGTGATTCTGTGATTCAATTCACTACAAAAGACAGGCTCAGGAATTGTCTTCTTCCTTCATACCTGGCACTGGAGGTCACATTATCTTCTAGAAAGACATTTCCTCTCTGATTTAAATACTTCAGACAGTGAGGGTCCATTTGACTAACTAGCACTCAAATATCAGATTGCTAAATTTAAGGTCAAACTCAAGTTTTCACTTGCACCTCATCCTGTACCCGATATATGGATTGCCGTTATCAATCTACATCTTGTATAAGACCATGTTAGGCTATCAGCATGAACAGTGTAAAATACTACATAGGAGGAAAGAATTTAAAAGGTGATGTTATCCTTTATAGCCTTTAAAGGTTTTTTATATCTTTCAAAATATTCCTTGAAAATGTCTGATGGCTTTGCCCTGGAAAAAAGTAATCTCATACTAGTATCATGACTGAAAAGACCACTATCTCCAAATTCTATGTACAGCAAAATATATTCATACTTTAGTAACCCCATCCTGCATCTCACAGGTACTGATTTTCTACATTTTATCAGAAATTACCTATTATTACAACTCTACAGTACCAAAAAGGAGGAGGGGGAAGGGGGGGAGATACTACCTATTTCAATGGACTGTGGGTAGGGTCATATGCTATTACAATGTGTACAGTAAATCCCTATTTTGGTAGAGCCTCTAGAGGTTATTATGGTATGATGAAAGGGTGCCAAATGTGTAGTTTTAATCCTAATGACTCACTTTCTTGGTAAAGAGGAAGTACTAAATATCTGTAAAGCAAAATTAGAATTTTATATGAAGAAATTAAAGTTAAAAAACTTGATGTAACTTTGCAGTAGAATTTAATGAAGCATTAGAAAAAAATCAGAACAAATTAAGATTATTCAATTACTTCCAAAATTTAAGAACTCTTCAGAATTCTGAAAGACTTGGTAACATCTACAGCTGGAGCTTAAGAAACTACAGGACATTTAAAATCAATGAACTGTTTAAATTTTTTGTACATTCATGTGGAAATCATTACAGTGCTATTTTTGTAATACAAGATAGTGGCAATTAAGAAAAAGAATTTAAATACAGAAAGAAAATTCAACCCATGTAATTAAACATAAAAGAGTGTTCAAGAGAACATCTCACATTAGCACAAAATCAAAGTATGTCTGGTAATTATCAGAATTACAGAGAAGGTGGGGTGCATTTATGTTTTATATCTAAGTTTTATTTGTGCTTCTTGGTCTTTTATACCTTATACTGAGCTAGCAATTAGTACCAGAAGTAAATACATGTGCTTGAAAACCTACTCATGTAATATAAAAATAGAAACTTGCTTCTTTAGTGATATTTAGAAGTTTCTGGTAATAATGAGTGCTTGCAGCTGAAGTAGAGTATGAAAATTCATAGGGAAAAAACTTTGACAAGAAAAGATATCTCTGGGACTATGCTCATCATCAAAGAATGCTGTAGTGATGGTGATAGTGCTGGTGAAGGTTCATGTCTGTTTTCCTTTATTGCATGCAAAAAAATCTAGACTTATCATAGAATCATAAAATGTTTTAGGCTGGAAGGGACCTCTAGAGGTCATCTTGTCCAACCTCCCTACACAAGCAAGGACATCAAGCCTGACCTTGAATGACTCCAGGGATGGGGCCTCCACCACCTCCCTCAGCAGCCCATTACAGTGATCTATCACCCTCATGTTCAAGAACTTTTTTCTAATATCCAATCTAAATCTATCCTTTCCTAGCTGATATTTCCTATACTGATAGTGCTGGTTA
>VYZX01035204.1:0-21249 GCA_013401335.1 Brachypteracias leptosomus
CAGGGTAAACCCACCACATGGTGATTAATGAATCTTTCTCAGAGTACTGGGTTTCAAGCTGTTGGTTTGAACTTTATGTTCCTGGATTGGAACTGTTACTACTTAGAAGCACTGATAGGACAGGTAGATGCCAGATCCTTGGAAGTGTACAAGGTCAGATTGGATGAGGCTTTGAGCAACTTGATCTAGTGAAAGATGTCACTGCTTATAGCAGGGGGGTTGCATCAGACGGTCTTTAAAGATCCCTTCCAACCCAAACCATTCTATGGTTGTATGATGAGCTCTAAACCCTCTAAGGTGCTTGAAGTGTAATATCAAGATATTTTTGACACCAAGGTGCATTACTAGACTCAGTTCATATGCAGACATGATTATCTTCAAAATTTTGCCTCAGTATTTCCTAAAGACAATAATAGGGATAAATGCTTTGCTCTTCCTAATGGAAGGGAATAATTCCTTCTTTATTTTTGTAGCATGTTTATAGGTAACTGTAACTCTTTTACCTGTCTGCCTGTATAAGAGTTTAGAATACTCATTCAGAAAGTTTTTCCTCAAGTTCATAACTTCCGGGCAAGCTGCAACACTTTTTTTCAGAAAGAGTTAACATATTTCATTGCTTGAAATGTCAACTTGGAATTCATGCCATATTTATTTGTGTGGAAAGAAGACCACAATATTCTAGTCAACAAATGGTGTAAGGTGTTGTTATCTTTAGTGTTTGTGGATTTTTTTTTATGTGTAGGAATACTTTACAATATCCACTTCCTTAAATTTCAATGGGTCAAATTGACCAGTATGTAAATATACCAGTATATTGAAAACTATAATTGCACCATGCAATAAAAGCTTTACTATTCAGTTCTTCCTATTTAGGAATTAAATAAAGTCCATTTTAGCTTCTGAAGATCAACTCTTGATCGGGATTTAAAGAGGATGATATGATACTGAGAAGTACAAGTTTATTGTATTGATATGGAGCTTTAGTGTACTCTGGAGTTATCTCAGATTCACAAAGCAATTAGCCAATAATGTTAAAAAGTTATGGCTAATTTAATTAATGCTTAATGAAGCCTACTAAAGCTGTCAGGATTGATGAGCTCAGTGAGATTTAGTGCAAGAACAAACAATAAATTTAGGGTCCTCATCTCGTTTTGGCAGATTAATCATTATCCTAAATGATAGTATTTCTTTCTAATGATGTGCAAAAGGTATGTTTTCTTCTTTCAAAAATTTCTTAATGTGTGTGTAATAACACATTGATGTTATGTGTAAGAAAATAGTCTCTGATGGGCAACCATCCTTACGAAATAGGTAAAGTATCCATATATGTTTGAACATCACAATTATTGGGGCAAGCATCATCTATGTGCATTGTGGTCTTGCTGTTTTGAAATTTCGGTAACTTCTGTCTCTTCTGCTATGTTTTATTAATATGCTGCTATGTTTCATTATTGCATTTCATTAATTTCTTGAATGAATCACTAGGATTCAATGAAAAGATATTACAATAAGACTAAACTAAAAGTTATTGTAGAGGTGAAATTCGCGTCACAAAATATTAAAAGTTAAGAAAAATTATGACATATCTTATGTAAAGCAGCTTGAATGTCTAAAGGATAAACATTTCTGAATTGGCTTTATCTTTTATTCATGAAATGTTGTGTGCTTTTACAAGCTGGTATGCTTTTCCACACAGCTCATGTGACAGCATAGATTTCCTTCCTTCAGAAAACTCAACACCCCACTGTGTGTAGTTCACTTGCTTCCAAGCTTACAAATTCAGGCAATGCATCAGATACTAGAATAAGTGGTAAAGAGCTTCCATTAAAAAAATGCATATTCCACACTGCAGATACAAATTCACACTCAGACACAAATTCTATATAATAAAGACTTCTATATTGTAGGTATATTTGTTGAGATTATGAACCAATCAGTTTGGAAATTTAATGAAAATATGAAATATTGCTTCTATGAAGGAAAAAAAAATACAACCCCTAACATTTCTTTTCACTTAGCTATTAACATCACTGCTTTGCTGTTTGGATTTAGGATTATGGTGTTATGTACAATTTGTTTTATTTATGGAAAAAAACCCCCTAACTTATTCTGTGGTTAGCTGTGTACCTAAATGAGATTAAATGAGTTTATCTAAACCAGAAAATGATCATAGAAACATATCTGAGTTTAATGTTAAAAAAAAAAAATGTAGATAATTTCCTTTTTTCATTTTGTATGAGTTGTGAAATCTTCTATTGATGTTAATCAAAGCAAAACAGGTTTTCTTTTTTCACTGTATTAAATCAGACCTAATAGCAGGACACTGTTTTATGAATCCTATTCTTCAAAGCATATAAGGTAAATCAAATCATGCTTTTTCTTTTTTTTCTTTTCTTTTTAATTTATTAACAGATAGGGTGCAAACCTCATATGGCTTGCGGGAAACTTCTTAGTCCTATTATACAGAAGCAAATGACCTCTGTTGTTTCCTTCAGAAAGGTTAAAAAATGTGTGCAATTAACTAATGGCCCTGAAACAGTACAAAACATAGACAATACTAGTTGTTAAATTCTAAATGAAACACAATTGGTTCAAAAGAAAGCCTCATATAAGTTGTTGTACTCATTTATCACATAAAAAATAAACACCACCATTTTTGTACAACAGGAATATTATGAATAGGAAAACAGCTGGAATATTCTAGGAATATTGCTGTAACCATGAACATGCTAACAAATAAGAAGCCTCAAAGTAATTTTGAACAGCCATAGCAAGGACACAGCAACATTGCAAGCATTTATTTTTCTCCACAAAGAGAAATTACAGGACTTCATGCTATCAACTATCATATGTGAATGAGGAGATATTATATTAAGCAAATTTATTATTAGGGATATTTTTTTCATAATATACTCAACAAAGGGTACAATTTAGAAACACCTTATTTTCTGTTCACAAACTATTTATAAATTCTATAATGTGATCAATGTATTTCAGTGTTTATTATATTTAAAAAGTTTATGGATTTTTTGTTTGTTTGTTTACTTGTGGCTTCCTGTAATCACACAGTTCATTCATTCTCTTTTGAGACAACAACCCCATGCAAGGCTACAGGCTTGGGGAAGTATGGCTGGAAAACTGCCTGGCAGAAAAGCATCTGGGGATGCTGATGGACAGCCAGCTGAACATGAGCCAGCAGTGTGCCCAGGTGGCCAAGAAAGCCAACAGTAACCTGGACTGCATCAGAAAAGATATGACCAGCAGGAGCAGGGAGGTGATTGTACCCCTGTGCTTGGCATTCGTGAGACTGCACCTTGAGTACTGTGTCCAGTTTTGGTCACCACAGTATAAGAAGGACATTAAGGTGCTGGAGCAGGTGCAGAGAAGGGCAATGAGGCTGGTGAAATCTGGAGAACATGTCTTATGAGGAGCACCTGAGGGAACTGGAACCGTTTAACTTGGAGAAGAGGACCTCATTGCTCTCTATAACTACCTAAAAGGAGGTTGTAGTGAGGCTGGGATTGATCTCATCTCCTAAAGAACTAATGACAGGACAAGAAGCAAGGGCCTCAAGTTTCACCAGGGGCGGTTTAGGTTAGACATTAGGAAGAAGTTCTTCACTGAAAGAGTGGTTAGGCACTGGAACAGACTGCCCGGGGAAGTATTGGAGTCACCATCCCTGGAGGTGATCAAAAAATGAGTAGATATGGCGCTTCAAGACATGGTGTAGGGATCAGGGACATGTTGGACAAAGGTTGGACTTGGTGATCCTAGAAGTCCTTTCCAACCTAAATGATTCTATGATTCTTATTATAACTATTCATTTTTTTTCCAGCAGTAGTTCAGATGGTCAATCTGCTTTCAAAATCCTGGCATTTAGGTAACTGGTATTTTAAAGTATGAATTATTTAGGGGATATTCTAGATATGCTCTAAAATTCTGACAAGAATCAAAGAAATAGCATATACGAATTCAGATGGTTTTGCACACCTCAAAGAAAACAGATTCCAACTGTGACACAGGTACTGTTATAGTAAAACAGATGTTTTCTCCAGTAAGAATCGTATGTAGTTTGACCTTCTCCTGAAGTAGTGGAGTCCTAACACAAAGAGTCATTTACTTAAAGCCTGCCTGGACGCGTTCCTGTGTGACTTGATCTAGGTGATCCTGCTCCAGTGGGGGGATTGGACTAGATGATCTTTCAAGGTCCCTTCCAATCCCTAACATTCTGTGATTTACACTGATATCTGATGATTTAAAGACCAGGACTACACAGTATATTCTTTTCTTCAGATAAATGATCAAATATAGACAAGTCAAACTCCTTTGTTTATTGCAGTCAGTAGCTCCAGTTTGCTTACTCAAGTTAATACATCACATATCTTTCTTTCTGCTAATTCTTGCATATGTTCCAAATGTTACCCCTGAAAAACGTTCATATTGAAAATACCAATTGCAATCTGACAACTTCTTTAACTAAACACAGTTGGAGTTTGGCTATAAATCTCATTTGTAAATGGCACTGTAGTGACAGATTTGTAGGGCAGCTTTTGGGTTATTTTGCTTTAGGTTTAATTTTGAAACTAGTGCTTGAAGACGAGGATTTGCATAGTCCTTAATCACAGCTAATATGCTAAGGAAAGGCTTCTGTTTTTCTTTTCCTACTTCACAACAGAAATTGAAGGGGTTTGTTTTGTTGTTTTTGCTTTATTTTTTTTTTACTTAGAGTAAAATCTGCGTAAGTAATCAATTCAAGTAAAAATATGAATCTTGTATTCCTATCTGATAGATTGTTATCCAGTAGACAAATAGGATATTTGCTTGCATGGGAGCAGAAAGGGGTAAATTTTTAAAAAATCTTTTTCTGAGTCAAATTTAAAATATTTAAACTAATTGAAAGATACTGCTTAGTTGCTCTGTTGTAAGGAAAAACCCATACCATGACCAACTCTATGTTTTACATTAAGCTGAGTTCTCTTTCACAAGGCATTCTGCCAAGGTCAATAGATTTTTGCAAGACAATATCACAGCCTGTTCCCTTTATGACTCAGTTGTGATAAACTGTTCCAGGAAAGTGTAAAGTGAAAAGACAGCATAAAATTTCCTTGTAATCTTTGCATCCCTCTACACTGTTTGAAAACACTAGAACAACAATATAGAGTTAGTTTAAGAAGTACAGGATTTCTGCACTTGGACTACCTCTGTACTCCACATATGTACAGGATCGATAATTCAATAATTTTCTTAGTACTACCATTAAATTTAAAGTTCTCTAATGAGTCAGTCACCTTTTGCCTATGTCAATTTAACGCATTTTGCTTGTGGGTTTTTTCCTCTCCCAGTATCAATCAGGCTTTCACATATTGCAGATTTTCTTTACTGCTACCTCTGCAGATGAGTGAGATTTTTTTTTCTACAACACTTAAAATTTAAACCACCATATGAAGCAAAAACTTTCATTAATTTTGTTCACAGTCAGCTATGACTTCAGAAAGATAGATCTATTTATTACAAAGCATGTGTTTGTAATATTTATAAATACTATTTCCTAGTTACTTATGTATCTATTTATAATGCCCCCATAGTCTGTTACCTGATAATTAAAAAAATTGGAAGTGTAAACTTTGATCATGTTGGACTAACAAATGTAGAAATAAGCCTGAAGAATACCTGAAGAAAACATGGATTTTCTTCATGTCTCTCACTGATGAAAACAAATATTTTAATTTGATTGTGGTTTGCTTCCAGGTGAAGCAGGTAAAATCAAATTTTAAAATAAATATGATTTGTTCTTCTTTTGAATTTTCATCTTTTTCTTATGCTATGAGCCAACATAGTCAAAGGGACTTTGCGAAGACCTTGAACAAAACTCAGACATACCAATGCAATCAATGTCACTACCTCTAATGAGTCAAATTTCCATTCCGCGAGCAGACTGGTACAAGGACTTTACCTACTTTTTCTTTGTGTATTGATTGTCACTTACAGGCTGCTGAATCACTGAGAGCAGCATGGGAGGCCTCCTTGGGTCACAGGATGCTTATTCAACAGGAATAGAGGCCCACTGTGAGGCTGGCCAGCTGGCACTACAAACCACAATCATGCCTGACACTGCAGCAAACACTGCTGTGCATTGCTTCAGAGCTCCTGAAATTAATTCCACCACAGATTACATGGATGATGAGGCACTAAGAACCACATATCTGGAAATCAAGGAAAAATACTAAACAATAAAGTATTTTACAGATAGTCCTGCATTGTATTAAAAGGTATATTTAGATCTAGTTTATAAATAACAAATAGCTAATATATGTTTTATTCCACCATCAGTAGCAGGAATGTAATAGAATCCAAGACATCAATACGTTGCTTTGATCATTGCCTGGAGGTATCATGCATATATTTTTCTAGAGGGTCTGTAACAATTTGTTCCCCATGATACTGACACTTCCTACTAATAATTCATTACATTATTATAAGTTACATACAATAGAAATATAGTAGAAGGTATAACAGAAATTTAGAAAGAAGAAGATCAATAAGCACTTTGCCATTTTAAAACATTTTTTAAAGTGGAACTGTAAGGACATGACAAGTTTAAATTTAAATCTTTTGACCAGAAGCACACTTATTTTGTATACCCTGAAGGTCTTCTGTGAAGTCTAAAGAGGAAGATATGCTATGTCCTTATTTTGTACAGTTGACCAAATATCCAATTGTTTTTTGGGGGTTTTTTTGAAAAGCATTACTGAAGAGTAAAAAAGATTTCCATAGAAATGTATTATTTTGTTCTAGTCAGGTAAAGGATTAAGTGCATAAAAGTGATTTGAACTTGCCTCTAGCGAATGACTTCATGAACATAACTTTACATACATTCACAATATAATATCAGCGGTTAGGACACATTTAGTAAATACAGATTCTTTTATTGCATATATATGTAAAATACAAACTAAATTCCTTAAGCAATTTCCATTAACAGCTAAGTTCTGAAAAAGGGTTAAAATTTTACTGACACATTTATTCAAAATTCTGCTACATGGAATCTTAAATAATAACTAAAGTCCAAAGCTAAAGGTTCAGGTTAAAGAGTTTTATTTAAGAGCATAAATACACAGTAGAACTGAAAAAGATTTTATCTTGCTTTGCCTTCTGATCTGGAACAGGTAGCCTGTGAGAACAGCTTCTTCCTTCGGGGGAAGTGAAGATTCACATTATGGTTCTTTGTGTGGTCATCATCACCATTTTTTCAGATGAAGTACCTGAATAATAGGTCAAGGCTTTCTTTGTCTAGACAAGTAAAAGTTTTTAGTGTATTTCTCAAGCACAGAAATAGTATCACAGTCTCAGAGGCCAAATGTGGCATATTTCCACCCACAAGAAAAATGTCTTGAAAAGGTATATCTTTTTGAAACAGAATATAACAATAGCCCTTTGTTGCTTACATTAAAATGGCAAGATGCTAAATTTCCTTTAGCCAAGAGAATGCAGAAATAGATTCTTATTATTCACTACTGAATATTTTGTTTTATATTTTGCTTATCTTCTGCTGCATGTTCCCTGAACTGCTATCACTATAAGAAAGAAAATACCACCATTCTAAGAGGAAATTATTCTCCCATTTTCCTTACAACCTGCACAGGAATGAATTTCACAGGGAATGAACAGCTTATGAATGGAAAAACTTCCTATTTCACCAGCTATTTAAAATATTGAGAAATAGATTTTTCTTATTTTAGAAAATTAATTTTTTAGATTAAGAGTCTTTGAAACAGTTTTCTGTTTAGAATGTATATTTTTATCTCCCAGCCCGCAGCTATGCAACTTTTAATTTCCTTTTCTTCTCCATATGCTTTAAGAAAATCACTCATTTAAATCATCCACTTTGATTCTTAACCATTTCACTCAAAACCAAAGCTTCTTAAAGCTTCAAATTATTGAAAATTATTTTTATCAATTGCATTCGTTCTCAGTCTGTGTAGCTTGATGCATCCTATTAGCACTGTAATAGACAAGAACCATCCATTTCTAGCATGCTCACAATATAAATGATCAAAAACAAATGGCTCACAAAATATGACAAGAGGATTTTAAGAGGTATCAGATCTATACCTCTTCATCTACTTGAATAATTTTTGATGGATCAACATGTTCTTAAAAATTTGTAGTGAGAGGAAATCCATAATGCATGTAGACAAACTATTACAGGTTTTAAAAATAGCTTATGTTTTTCCTAATCTGTCTCATTTGATGCAATTTGTATCCATCACTTCCAGTTTAATCCACTGCAGGAATGCAAAAAAGCTTATTTTATATTTGGTCTTTGCAATCATATTTGTGTATCTGAAGAAGGTTATAACCTCCCTCTTGAAATAAACAATCCAAATGTTTCCAGACTGTTATTGTAAGTCACATTTTTCTACCCCTAACGCTGCCCAGCTTCTCACACACTAGAAACAGACTATACACTATAGTTTAACATGTTGAGGTAAAGAAGAGTCATTACCTTTACAGACACCACATAACTGTACATCCCAACATTATAATTGTCTTTTTCAGAACAACAGGCTAGTTCAACAGTAGTTCACTATGGTTTACTTTGAATCATAATCCCAAAGCACTGCTCTGTAGAAATGCAGCATATCCTCATACTGTTCTTCCAGTTTGTGTAATAATTTGTTCCCATCTAAGTGTAAACTTATGTCTTTGACTCCATTGAACACTGTTGCTTTTTTTCCATACGAGTTTTCCAGCTTCTCAAAATTGTTGAAATTCTAATCCAGTCCTCCTGCAACTGCAGTTTGCCCCAGTGTCATGTCATATATAGAAGTAATAAATATTAAATTTCTGTTCCAACGCCCAACTTACTCTCAAGAGTACTGGACAGCATTGAATAATACCTGATAGAATCCAGGATAAGAGAATCTCAGTATGTACTTCCAGTTTGAAAATGATCCATTGATAACACAGTTTTTCATCCATTGCTTTTGTTAGATTTGTTACATAATTTGTCAAGAATTCACTCTGGAGAATTTTTAAGGTGCTATGATGTGAATGAAATGATCTATAAAGTTTTGTTGGTCCGTGGGTAGTCTAACCTATTTTTCATATGTGTGTATTTTTTCTTACTATCTGATGGGTTGTGTTTTAAGTTTCGAAATTACATAGTTGTGAGCTGCAGTAATTTCTTTTTCATATATGATATAAGATTATAAATATATTCCTTCGGTCATAGAGACCATATTTTCATTAAATATCAATTTTTCTATAGATGAAATATGATATCTTCTATAAACTTTTTGGTAGAATAAAAAAACCCAAACAATAAATTTTAAAGAATATTCCACTAAACTGATTTACTACAGTTGTATATATGTATAATACTGTGTATTTCACAGTGGTATAGTACTAAATTAAAATGTAAAAAAAAAAGAAGTAATTATCATCAAATTTAAATTAAAGATATTAATTCAACAACAAATACTACCATATATTTTTTTTCCTTTCTTCTATTTTCTTTTCTTGTTATCAGAATTTTAATTTGAACAGTATTTTGCTCAAACAAGAAAATAATTGCAGTTTTAGAGAGAAAAAGAATATCAAAAATTGCCTTGAAGTTTATGTTCAATCTCTATACTATGCAAATCACACTATATTCTCATTGTACACATCCAAATTATCAGGAAGGAAAGTTTCAAAGGAAATATCTATACTGCTAGCTCTCTTCTTCCTCAGGCCAACACCCAACTCAGCAACATCCCCTCAGCATACCTTCATCTTTTATTCTCCATCTGTTTACTCTTTGTCTCAAATCAGCCAAGGTAGAACACACCATTGAGGGAGAGCTCAGCAAGCTACCCTCAATAGAAACTCTTTTCTACAGGAGTTCTTTTCAAACTGATTGCTCCTTGGTGCTTCTCACAAACTAGTCAGTTCCTGGTTGATATAGTCCTAGCCTTGCCCACCACCCCAGCCATGACCACCTGAGGGAATTCAGGGCCTCACACAGGTGGGCCAGTTTCTGCCTCTGGGGCCTGAATTCACCTAAGGAACAAAACACACTGCTGGGTTGTGATTCATCCATAAGTCAACTCCAACTCGGGGCCCACAGCCCAGGCCCAGCACTTCAATATCCTCTGCTAATAGGTGTGGAGATCTGAGAGGAAACATGAGAATGGAAAGACAGCAGCAGAAGGATCTTCTTATGTCCACCACAGGTCAACAGCCCTAGTTTAGCCCAGTTGTTTTGCCAAGAGCACTTCATTCTGTTATTGCATCCTACACTCAGTGCAACCATCAGACAGCTTAGTGATTGACAAAGCTCAATTCATGAACTGAAATGGGCAGATGTTCTCCATTTACCCTCTGTCTATTTTCTTGGGTTTGCACTTTCACATATTAATCATTTTCAATAAATGGCCTTGATTGCAAAGTATCTTGCACTATGAAACAAAACCAGAAAATCAGAGTTAAATATTTCTACAGCTTTCAACAGTTTTGAGCAGTCTTTTAGTCATATAAATCAATATTAAGGTAAGGGACACATTTCAATTGCCACACCATTTAGCAGCATGTCTACTGTCACTGGAAGTATTCAAGGTCAAGCTGGTTTGGACTTTGAGGAACTTGATTTGGGAAAGACATCCTTGTCCAAGGCAGGAGCTAGTTGGACCAGATGATCTTTAAAGTACCATTATATGATTCTATGATTCTAAGATTTTAATACGACATATACTCATGTGCAGGTGTGTATGAATCACGATATACTTTTAGAGACTTCTATCTAACACTTCAGTGCTCAAGACATCTCATTTCTTTTGGTTGCTCATGCTGAAAATCCTGATAATGAGGTATTTTATAGTCATCCATTAAGATGCACAATTTTGGCATCTGAAATCCACATTTAATTTTTTGAACATTTCTTTGAAAGTAAACCCTTCTTACTATAGCAGGAGTGAGTATACTGCCATATAAAAGATTTTGGAGGCAGTGTCCTTTGTCTGCTACCTGTCCCCACAGTCTGCTACCACTCTATGTATTATAAATTAATTAAATATAATCTCCTGACAATATATTCAAGGTCAGGGTATAGTTTCCTCTACTCTGGAGGACTACTAGAATCTGAAAGAAACTTTGTGACTGTGACTGAAGAAGAAAGTGAGATTTAACTATCTTACCCTTGTTACTGTCTCCCTAACATACACATGTAAGAACCAATGTTTTGCCCCTTATATTATTTTAGTCCAGAAGGACTGTAATCATAATCTCAGAAATCCAATCATTTTCTATGTTCAGAGAAAAATTTGTTTTCAGTAATATATATTTCTAACAATAAAATACCTCAATTTCTTGTACCTCAATCACCAAGACATTATTCTTCCTTTTGAATTCTTATTTGCTTTATCTTGTAAAATCTCTTTGTTCTTAAAATGAACATAATAATTTTCATAGCAATTACAAGCCTGTGTGTGTCAAAGTTAGAATTCTGGAGGTCAGCCTCCACAGGATGAGAAATGGTTTCAGTGAAATTAACTTATTTTGCAATTACTTTCCTTATCAAATGCCCTCTCCTGGCAGGGACAGAGGTGCCTCACAGTCAGCTTGCTGAGTTCAACACTGAGGTTCTGGAGTCACAGAAAAAAAAGAAGAAACTGAAGACAGTTTTTAATAAAACATAGTAATCAGATAACGTTAATTATTTATTGATAGATTGATTTATGTCATTTTTTTAATCACTAAAGAATGCAGTGTTACTTATCCTGAAACCATTGTAAACAGAGGTCCATTTAAACTTGCATATCCCAGGAGATGACCGGGTCTTCAGTGGAACTGTTATTTACTCTCCTTATATCTGTCATAGGTTGCACAAAGACCTATTTTTTTCCTTCCTGTAATATTAAACAATCCTTAGGGTTAAAAAATCACACCAAACCACACAAACAAACAAAATCAGACGTGACAGCTCTCAGGTGTCTGCTACGTTTACAACATCCGTTATTTTTATCTGAACGCAATTTAGGTCACGACTTTGAAAAAGACTTTCTACAGTTAGCATACCCATTACTGATACTATACAATTTTATGCCTTTATAGATCACTTACCAAATTATTACATATTCTAAAGAGAAAAATCTTCATTTATTGCAGATATAGAACTTGACTGAAAACACAGAAGTCAGTGTTGAACTTCTAGGAGAAATTATTTCTCTCCAGAGTACTGGCTGAGATGTTTGATCTCTGATCCAAAGGGCGCGTATTTACTGCGTATGTGATGTGACCCACCAATAGAGCTGTTACCCTATAATACCTTATAGTTAGATGGTTGAAGAAGAGTAAGAAAGTTTCACATTCAGAGAAAATCATGTCAATGAAGAAAGAGATTATTTTATAAGGGAACTTTTGGTTTATGAAACTGAAATGTTTTTCAAGCATAAAAGAAAAGGTAGGACAATAAGACAACTTTTTTAGAAAAGTAAAATTTGGAGTTATACCATTTCACAGAATACTTAAAAAATTATGACTTATTTTGAATCAAAACTTTTTTTATGCTTATCTATGCATGTTTATGTTAAAAATGCATCTGTTTAAAACCTCAAATAAAGCATTACATGAATAATCCTAATCGTGCCCTTAAACAGGAGGTATAACATTTTCTGGAAATGGAACTGTTGAAAGTAAAAAAGTTATCAGTGTGACATGCAAAGAAATAACTTCCTGCTTCCATATAAATCAACTGTATAATTTCTTTTTTCTTTTTTTTATACCCCCCCCCTAGTTTTGTGGATTGCATAGTAATATCTGTACTATACATGGTCTTCAAGCAGATATGATTGTTTATTTAATATAAATTTTTTACTCAAAAAATATGGAAGACTTAACAGGGAATCAGTTAATCTAAATCTGTGTTATCTCACGTGTAGAAGAGTCTGCTAAGGACTTGAACTGTCCATGTGCAGTTCCTTGCACCCATACAAAGTAACATCCTAAGTTCTTTTGATGATAGGAAACAGTCAAAAATCAAATACATGCTTCTTAGTGAATTCTGAGCAAACTGTAAGGCTATGAATGATCCTGTCAAAATGAGATTAATCTACTCATTTGGCAAACTTGAACATTTTCCTAATTTGAAGGTGAGTTTCCTAAGTAACCTTTTTTTAATCATTAATTGCCCTGTAGCAATTTTTATTCTTACTGAGCTTTTTTGAGTTATCAGCCTCTTAGCTAATGTGCCATTATCCCTGTATCAATAGCACTGCCGTTTTTATCCTTTACCGTAGTCATTGTGGGATCATTTACACTTAGATATGTCATTTTTATTACAGTTCCTACGATTTTGGAATGGATGTCTGACCCTCTTCCACAACAGTGGCAAATGTCAGGATCTTTAGCCGTTTACTGTTTCCAATTTACTGTTTGGCTTTTGATGTGGTACATATTTTATGGATATTGCCCTCTTGCTTGTCCCTGAATAAAAGTCTTCATAGCGTAAGTTGTGGTTTCCATAGTCATTGCACTTTCAACACTGTCTTTAGACAGCTGGTATGTTTTAGTCAGAAGCTTCTTTGGTCCAACTTCCAGTAGGGTTTTTACATACTTTCAGAGCCCTGTTCAATTCATTCCTAAACTGAAGAAATCCTGACCTTTTTTTTTTTGTATTTTTTTTTGTATGGAAAGGAATAGATAAGTGTTCACAGGGATCCTCTTAAAAAAACAGAACCTTTTGCTGTAAGATGTTTTTCCGATGACAAGCACTACTACAAAATTCATCCTTTTTTGTACTAGTATTGTGATTCTTGTTTTCTGTCGGGCTCTTGATGAGCATAGTGACCTGTTTAACTTGTTACCATTGCTAGCAGTAGAAGTGGAATTTATTTATATTTTGCTGTGTCATTAACTTAGAAGTACTGCTCCATTGTTTTCAGTGTACAGAATTCCTGCTATTCCCCAGCTGTCAAAAACATCAGTATTTCCTGAATTGAAAGAAATGTATGGCTATTTGATTGGAGAATAAACTGATTTGAAACAATCTAAGTTTGGCCTAGAAACATTAGTGTAGTCAAGGAGTCCTAATAGTAGTGCTTATTTTATATCACCATTCAGAATCAACTGTCTTGCAGAGGTGTCTCCTGTGAAAAAAGTGAAATTCTAAACATGTACAACAAAAATCCTAGTTTTATGGCACTCAGTAGAATATAAAACAACAGTAGAAGCCTTATTCTTTGAATTATTGCCCAGAAACATGTGCTGTTTAGTACAGCATGTGCTGGATTATTGCAAAAAACCCAATTTCTACACTGAAGAACAATGGATTTGCACTCCTTGCATTACTTGTAATTGTAGCAGATTAAAATATTTTATATTCACTAATATGAAAAATATGAATCTTTTGAAGCAAACATATATTTCACCTTTTCTTTTTGTATTTATCAAGCTATTTTTTGTTGTGGGTTTTTTTTTCCTGAGAAATGTTATACTAAAAATTCAACATTCAATCTCTAACTTGGTTTGTAGTTGTCGGAAGTAATAATCAAATAAAAAGATTGTACAAGTACCTGTAAAATACCAAACATTTCAAAAGACAGTGGCTTATTTATATGTGTGTGTAGCTAACTAAGATTAAATGTTAAAAGGAGAAAGATTAAAACCAAACAGAATATAAATTGGGAAGTTGCATGCTCTAATTGAAGCTTTGTATGAAAGCATAACATTTTAGGCTGACAGAAGGGGCAATAAAGTTATGTACGGTAAGTGTACCTTTGACTACCACTTCCTTCTTTCTTTGTTCATATTTTCTTTACCTGTGAGGTAAGCATTGGCACACACCCTAGTCTAAAGTAGTCCTTGAATGAAGAACAATAACAAATTGAACTAGAACTACGAGTTAGATATATTATTTCAGAAAATCATACTTTTTTCTGGGAAGATTTTTTTTTTTTTTTCAGAAATGTCTTGCAACTAAGTGTTGAATTGACAGAATAATTTTATAAGAAAATAATAAAGGTAGTCAGAGTAAAGTTGAAAAAAAATGACCGTAAAAGAAAATCTTGTACTTTCATCTAACAGCTCAGAATTTAAAACCTACACACTGAAGGTAAAGCCCCTGGCTTTAGTTCTCTCTCCTTTCTCAGAAGAATTGTCTCACCATGCATATGACTTCTATATTCTACTGAACAGAAATCCTTAGTCCTATGCAATCAGGAATTCTTTTTGAGTAAGACAAAAATGCAAGAAGTGGAAGACTATCACCTCTCCCTCCAGCTCAAAATGTCACTCTAAAGAAACATTAAGGCATACCATCCTATACCTAACTAAGCATTTGGCCAGTGTTGAGCAATATCAACAGGGGGACATAGATTTATTTCCCTTAGCAGGGTAAACTTACAGTTAGGAGGTTACTGAGGTAAGATAGCCCAAAATCAGCTGAGTCTCTAACTGCACTTGAGAAAAGAAAGTTCAGTCTTTCACTGCAAAGTTGTAATCAAAAGTATACAATATCTATAATATTGTGTTAATTAATTAATTAATATTGATGTTTGTATTTTCATGTATTTGCAGTCCCTATAATATACGCAGAAAATTCCTACCATTATTCATTCTCTCCAACGTTCTAAGACAAGACATGGGAAGATCAGATCCTGTGTCAAACTAACAGTAGGGAGAGTTGGGTCCACAGAAGAGATTAGCACAGTCAGCTACCTCAAAGGTACCTATAGAGAGACATCCAGTATGTATTGAATAGGACAGGGGACCAGTTTGAATTCTCACCTTCACTAGAGATTACTTCAGGCTTAAGGGAGGTGTCTCAGAGCCTACAACTACTTCTGCTGCTCTGTACCAGAACTAGAAGCACAATTCTAGTTATTAAATGCAAAATTCCAAGTTTAAAAACAAATCACAGAGTGAAAAATTTCCAGAACCTTTTGACAATAGAATAACAGTTTTCAGGATGTAGTAAGTGAAACTTGAATTCTTTATGGGCATTTTAACAGACTATTTTCTATAACCTTTTAATGATTTTAATAATCCTGATCTATTTTTAAAATTACTTGCCTGAAACCAGGAAAAATAGCAAAATATTTAGGGTCTAAGGAGCTGTGATAGATAATTACTTTTTTTGGTGTGCTTTATGCATTTTTAGTAAAATTAGGGGAATAAACTTTATTAAAATATCACATTTAAACTTAGAAGGTAATTCAAAGATGAGTTATACAGAATGGAACTGCAAGATATACAGCTCATACATCCTTAAGAAACTAGATGTCATTAGTTCTGCTGCTATCAGAATAATTTCTCTGTGTTTGTAGGTCATTCACAATTCTATCCTCATTTTTTATCCTATTGTTAATCAGTATAATTTGATTTATAATTTGTATTAGTGTTTTCAGTATATATATTTTTAGGTAATTTACCCATAAATGTTTTCTTTATTTCTAATGTGCAGAGCTTGTTTATGCAACAGATTATGTGAGGCATCCTGCATGCATTTTTATGTCCCCAAGGTGCTGTAGCACTAGTTGCTGGGGACATGACACTATGGCAGTTCTCATATAGCCTGCTAACTACGTATTCTGATTCATGAAATCTCTGAGTTTTCTAAACCTCAAATTTGCATGAATCTTAGCGATTAAGAATCACTAAGAATATCTTACTAATATAATCTAAAAATTTTCACTTTTTTTTCCACATTTTATACATTTTTATTCTTTCAAATATTTCCTCTGACCTGACCTTTGAAAATTTCTGCTGCTTATACAACCAAAAAAAAAAGTCATTATTCTTGCACTTTTTTTCAACACACACTATTTCCTTAAGAAGTTTTCTAAACTCTCTTCATTATTTCATGATATTTCTTCAAAGATATAATATAATTTAGCTAAATATGCTTTCCACCTAGTGATAAACAATTGTTATTATTTACATTCACTTGTTTTTTCTCACAGTGCGTTTTGCTGTAGAATGTGGAGACAAACCCTAAACAATCACAGATCAATTATAATGTCCTTGTAGGAAAACTTTACATGTAGGTTTTGAATTGAAACATATGTAATCAATTTTCTGTGATTATTTGCCTTTCCTTTCTAACATGTTTGCACTTGTCAGTGGACAAACTTTTAATGAATGACAGGAAAGTGGAATTTAAAAAAGCTGCAGTTAGCAGCAGCATCCTATCTACATAATGATGACCTATATCTAAATTCCAGCATTTGTGCCAACAAAATACAGTTGTAGTTGCAGAAATCTGCAACGAGTAATTAATTAACTTTTAAAAATAACAAAAAATGTTATTTCAAATCAGAAAATAAAATGAAGTATTAGAATCTCTCTATAAGCCATTAATTTGTAATGGTTACCTCTTCATTGGAGTCATAATTCAGAAAGAAACCCATCTCCCAGTTGCCCTCACCTACACTCTTATGCACCTTGCAGTGTGTTTCCAGAGTACAAAAGCTGAGGGGTTTAGGGATGCAAATAACATGAAAGATTGATTCTAGGGGATTATCTAATGGACACCAGCTGCTGCCAGACATTCATTTCATAGGACCAAAATAGAGAGTGGTTAAAGTAAGTCTTAAACAAGGATAATGTAGATACTGGCTCCTCAGTACCCGTTCTTTTGCTATATGAATTGATTTCTGTTGTGCTAGCTGATGCAGACATAGTCATCCAAAAGTATATTCTGTTTATTCCGGTAGCCGTTGTTGTGCCTTAAATTAATTTTTAACTTTAGGTAATTCTGAATTCACCTTTTCAATTATCTTATTAAGCAATTTTGCTTCATCTGGAGTTCGTTGTTAGCAATGACATTATTAAACTTAAAGATGATTGTCTTAAAATACCTTTTATGAATGTGTGTAACGTATTGTGCATAACAATGGTGCCATATGAATAACAAATATACTTGATAATTTGTTCATTATTTCATCTCAGGTTCAAATTCTGTATTTTCCTCCAAATGAGTAATATACAGGAGATAAAGAAAATGTTTAAGATATTTTGTGACATTGTTCAGTTTTAAAATAATAATTAATGAGAAATAGTTTCTGTATGATGGGATATCTTGGCACAATAAAATGTGTCTGCATTTCAGTTTAGAAAATGAAGTACAAATGTTGAAGGTCCCTCTGGCATGAATATTCTGAAAGAAAATGCTAACTGAGGAAAAAAATAACCCATCAAACACAGTTTGAATACTAAGGTTTTCTATTTTGATAACTGGAACTCAGTTTCACAGAGCTTTAATATGATCATGACTTTATAACATCAATATTAATTAAGTTCTATGTATGTATAGTTTGTATAAGTGAAGAGTACTGAAATGCCGTTACCTTTTTATTGGCATATAATATTTAAAAATAAATTAAAAAGTAAGTATTTATCATACATAGTAGTCGTTACTTTTCTGTTAGCATTGACATTACTTTTGGGGTATAAGTTATATATGTAAAGGACGAGGTGTCCCTTGTTCAAAGTCCCCCAAGCACAGTACAAGAGAAAAAAAGTACTTTAATAAACATTGGAAGGAGACGAGGAAACAATGAGAACTGCTCAGCCTGATACAAAGTAACATCAATATGTCACCATCACAGAAGTTTCTTTTGCAGATAAAAGAGACTTCTAAAAGGAATTTGAGGGGGTATTTGTCCCAGATTGGCTGTGCTGAGGAAGATGATGATAACAATCAGCCCAATTAACCAAGGAAATATAAAGAAGCTTTATTATCAAAGAAGTCATCAACTTGAGAAGCAGTATCAAAAAAGATGAAAGTCTTTAATGGGGATGGGGATGACCCCTTGGAATAAGAGGAAGATCAATGATCCTGGTTGAGAACTGCCAGGTCTCACCCCCTACAACCCCAGCTCTGCCTGGCCAGGCCCAGCAGCTCACTGTGGGACACAGGAGAAGTCTGCACCCAGCCAGGCACCATAGCGCAGAGATATCATGGGGGAAAGTCTTGTCTCAGTCATGTGGGGCCATATGGGGTACCTGTCCATATCAGTGTCTTAGCAGGGTGCCAGCAGTGCAGGGGTGCCTGGACAGTAGGAGCACTCACATGTCTACAGAAGAGTTTGCATATGGGGAACCTGTACTCACATACTGAGGGGTGAAAGGGTGGTAACCCTTACTTTTGGAGGGTAAAGGGGTGCAAAATGCCTGAGAGGGGCATATACTTACAGAAAGGTATTTGGAAATTTGTAGGTGTATATCAACATTTTCCCACTCTCTGAGATGGTGGCTTATGGGTTGTGTTGCTGATGTTGATCCTGAATGTATAGTTCACTGATTGCCAGTTAATTATGTGTCATTTATATATCTGTCCAATTCTCTGATCCTGATTTGATTTAAACTACATGAGTTGAACAGTTTTTCTCTATAATTAACAATGGGGTAGCTTTATGGGTGGTTATAGGAGCTTAGAGTGGGAGAAAGTGCAAAGGAGTTTGTTTATAAATGTAACCAGTGGGTGATAAATGTTGGTATCATGAGCCATATAGGTGTAGGAGTTGACCTTTCATCACTTCCTGACAGATTATGGCTAAGAAGAAGGACCATGAAAGTAAAGAAAAATAACTTATACTCAATATGATAAGGGAATGAAAGCCAGTTGAGAGATGTAGAGAAGTTAAATATTTCAAGCTTATGAAAACTATTTCTTCCGATATAGCAGTTGAATGGAAAACTGAAACCATTAAAATGAACATTTTTCATTTTCACTTCAGTTTTTCATTCATTGAAAGCTGGTTTTTTTCTGACAAGGAAGGGTTTTGTTGAAAAATAGCTAACTGACTCTAATATTGCTCAAAGAATTGGTTTGTTACAGGTTTAACAGTTTTCACATGTAGAGTGGATTATTTTTTTCTTCGTTTTCCTAGCAAAACCAAACTTTTCCCCAAAGTTTTAACACTATACTGCTGAATACTTGAACATATATTAATTAGTCCTAAAATTTGGATAGCTAGTGGTCCCTGAAATTTATGCTGAGATCATTCCCAAAGGTTCCTAAATTCATAACACTGTAACAGTTTCAATTTTCTACTTTAGATTTCAGCTTGATATAATGAAATGCATCCTCTTTTTCTCCATATTTGTTCTTTTTGTAGCCCACACTGAGAAATATTAAAATTTAGGTTCCAGTAAAGCCATTTTGCTATAAATCACAGAATAATATTCCTAAATCTAGACTTACTTGAAATTCCCTGAAGATTACTTTCAATTAAGTGATTACCCTGCAGTTATCTTTAATTTTGGCTGGCTGTCAATCACGATGATAATAATCAGCTGAGGCAAATTACTTCATATTCTTCAGTCACACCCAAATGTTTAGGGCTGAATTTTATGAGGAAGAAATTTTTCTTTGGATCCATTTATCTATCCATTCATCATGTTAAGATCTGTTAAAAATATTCTGAACATCTTTTCAAGATGAGACTATAGCCAATGTTTTGTTTATTCTGGCAGTCACCATCCAGACATCAAATTTGTATATACTATTTCAACTTCAATTTTCTCATGTATTAGAACCTGTGGAAAATTTTTGTCTGTATTATTTGTTGAATTTTTTAGTTGATTACTAAATTCCTTCTTGATTTTGGATCTGTGCAATACACAACACAGAACTATATCCAGCAGGACTAGAAAAAGACCTAAAAGCACCCTCCATGTACAAAAAATCAACCCACCCATCCCTCCCCACCCCCGTAATATCACAGATGTAGTTAAAGTTGCTTATTAATGTTATTTGCTATTATACATAGTCTTACATGCTAAAGGAATACTTATGCTCAAGTATTTTAATTCCTAATTATTACACAGTGCATGTTCTTCTCCTGAGTCCCTTAATGCCAAGAGTCAGACCTCAGGGCAGTCTCTGTATGGGTGCACCCTGTAATCGCTCTATCGTCCTGGATTAATCAATTTGGAGGGGGGCATTATCAGTGCTCTAGCATTTGGATTTAAGGTTTGGCTTGAGAAAGGAGCAGCTATATGTTAACTTTATTATTCTGAAGCGTGCACAACAAGCAGAATTACGTCCTACCTCAGGGTGCTCCAAAATCAGTGTGTGGTAACCTGACTTATTTGTCAAAACTATAGTTCTTTGTTTCTCATAACGGAGCAGTGTAGTGCTATGGTGCTACATGGTACCTCTAGAGAGGTTGTCTGATTTTTCTCTCCTGCTTCATGCTAAGACTCTTTAATTATCTTAACAAACACTTGCTGGAAACATAAGATAATGTCTCCGTTTAGGGCTCA
>VYZX01035232.1:0-16603 GCA_013401335.1 Brachypteracias leptosomus
ATTCTGTGATTCTGTGAATAAAAGCTCCATCTTGGGAATCAGAAAACAAACACCAGTTCAGTTCTGCGTTCTGTCCAGGCTTGCTGTGTGCTCTCTAGCAATTCCTTTAACTTCTGCTTCCATTTTCATGCATAAAATCAAGCTAACTGTCTCATCTTTTCACACTCTCTTTGTTATTTTTAATTTCTCTGATGTAGAGACTGCCTCAAAGTATGATTTTTTCAGTCCAATAGAGTACTGATGAATCCTGTTGCACAATAGGCACCTTCAATTCCCACTAACTTCAAGGTGTGCAAACCCACAGCAGCTCTTTTAAGGACTTCAGTCTCTGGACTCTCTGTTTGCCCAGAGAGGTGATCGATGCACCATTTCTGGAGACATTCCAGGTCAGGTTGGACTGGGCTCTGAACAACCTGCTCTAGTTGAAGATGTCCCTGCTAACTGCAGGGGGGTGGACTAGATGACTTTTAAAGGTCCCTTCAAATCAAAGCATTCTATGATTCTATTACTTGCTCAGAGCCTGCCTGAGCTGTTTTCTCACCCACTAAGATGTTTCTGTTGCTCTTACCCGATGAAGGAAAAAATGCATTATTACAATACTAGAAATGGTAAAAAATTGTACCAGATATTCTCCAGAGTTGAACAAACTCTTACAGGTCTTTGAAATGTTGAAAATGATCAACACAGTGCATTTCCCATGAAAACCCTTCATATTCTGCAAGAGATATAACAAGCCCAAAAGTTCACTGCTTGGAGTTTGCCTGAATACTCTATAAACACACGTAACCCTAACATCCATTCTTTTCTAGGAGCACTGCACAAGAATTTCTAGGTTGAGCTACCAATTTCCATAATCCTAAATAACATCTTCCACTGTGATTTCAGGACTGAAAGTTGCCCATCACCTGTTAAAGGGTGCCTGTAACCTTCAGAAACACTGTCAGCAGAAAGGCCACTGATAGATTAATCCATCTGAATATAATCAGAATTGGCATAAACCTTTCTTCAGCCTGTTACTATGCAAGCCAGAGCCCAACCTTTCTGTGTGCTCTAGGGCATTTAGTTGAGTCTGGTTTCATGTTTGCATGTTGTTCCAGCAGCTGCCCGGAGCAGGGCCAAACCTCCCCCAGGTTCATGGATGGGTTTGGGGCCAGAAGCAGATGTGCTGAATTTCTGTGAGAGCTTGATTTTGAGGGGTTTCCAGGGAGGCTGGAAGCAGCAAGTAATGAAAATTTAGTGCGAGTTTCTGTCTCCTTTAGAGTTTCACCCTTGTGTTTGAAAAGCAAATGAGGTAAAATAATTTTGGAAAAAAAAATATGCATGACACTTTCTCTCCTTTCCTTCAAATGAGTCCTGTAGCTTCCCTCATTTCAAAACCACCTTTTGTTCCATTTTCTCCCAGAGACACTTCCCCTCCTGGCTCTCCTAAGCCCTTTCCATAGAGTGTCTGAGCCCACCACTCCCTGCTCCCTCCTTACCCCTTTCCATCTGGTTAAATTTGCTTTATCCCCACGTTGCACAGATCATTCTGAAATAGCCCTTCCTCACCTTTTAATATTATTGCTCTACAGTTGGTTTAAAAACTCAATCAAAACCTGAAGTTTTTGCCATGATTTTAACTATTCAATTTTCCCAAATCTTATGTGCTTTTTCCCCACACTCTTAAGTGCTTTGTAGTGCTCTTAGTATGACAAACATCAGACACACAACTCAGCTGCGTTGTGCAATAGTCTCCAGCCTGAGAGTCACATTGAGAATAATCCTCAAGAGATTGGTCTGGGGGCTCCAGCTCCCCACTTGCAGGCATGCACCCAGAAGGCAGCTGGATGGCAGCCTACAGCCCATTTCCCTTTTCCCGACTCTCTTAGAATCCCCATGAACAGATGTCACTAATGAATCTAGGGATTGGCTCCACTTAGTCCACAGTCTTTTCTGTCCATTTGGAATGAACATGATCACATTTGTGTTTTCCTATAAAGATTATCTTCCTTCTTTTGAAGGTAGGCATCTTTAAGAACAACTGATGTCACTCACTGTGTATTACTGAGTTATTCCATATCCTGCCAACCAGGACCCTACCTGCTCAAAAACTGAAAACAAATAACACAAAGATCTAACTAAAACATGACCGAAATGCACCTGGAAGGAGCACAGCTCCTGAAAATAAAATTTCAGGATGGACAAACCAAAAAATCTTGGGAAAAAAAAGAGACCATAGGACTACAGAGAGGAAAAGAATCCCTAGACCTTAGTTTCTGATATTACAAGGTTATGAGTTAATTACACTGGCACAACTTTCTGGAATGAGCGATGGGACAGGCTGAAAAAGGCTTCACTGTGGTGCCACTGGCACAAACACTAAAATTTAAACAGTTGAACAAAAAAAGTAGAATGTGGGGCGGGGTGCGTCATAGAAAATGAAGAAAAATATCTGACCACTTCTTATTTTTATTCAAACATGTAGGCGAGATACATCATACAGACATCCCCTGGGACACCGATACACCCTACTGAACCCACTGAGGTTACCCAATGAGCTGGCTCAGCCTTCATTTCAACCCCTGGAAAGATGAGGCTGACCAAAGCTCTCCAACTCAGCTGTCTCCTCACCAGTAACAGAAAGTGCAGACATCCAACATGAGTCATTTATGAGGCTGATGTAATAGCCTGGAGAGATTCCCATGCCTTTCCTGATGGAGACCTGAGAATACCCGCCGTAGGGAGAACTTCCATGGGATCCTTCCTGAGTTGTTCTTGGAGGAACAAAAAAGGCTCAAAGTAGACAGGAGAGTCTATTAGGGCTAAAATTACTCCCGTGTGCAACATGTTCAGAGAATTCTGGGCTTTGCATGGGCATAGCATCAGACTGGGAGTGGGCAGGTAACTGATAGCTTGTTAATTGAGATGAGGGACATGAGAAGTAGGGTACAGGCAGCTGCATGTCCTATTCAGTGTCTGCACTGTCCCAGCACCTATTGAAGGTGAGGGGATGGCATACCAAGCCAGATATGGTTGGGTTGCTCTCGTGTTTTCATGAGTTTTGTTTCTGTAGGAATACCTGTTGTGGCTAATGCTGCACACAGGCAGATCCAGCACCAAAGATAAGAGGGGAGAAAAGACAAGAGTAGAGGTAGGTAGATGGAAGACTACGAAGAACTGACAAGGCAATGCGTTAATTAACATGACAGCAAGCATTTTCATCACAGAAGCAGCCTAAGTACTGTCAGGGTTTATTTTGTGGAGGAGAAGCCATATAGAGCTTGAAATCAGAGAACAATTGCTTACAAACAGGCACATCATCTTTGGAGAAGCACACACCATCAGTCCCTTGAGGACCAGGCAACACCCGGGTGTCACTGCTGGATTGAAAGTGTTGTGTTGAAATATGAAACAGTTCAGCTCTAGCAAAAAAAAAAAAAGTTGCAAATGTCTGTCTTAATTGTTATATTAAAAGTCCTTGGTGAGTTGGGGGGAGAAATACATGCTGGTTGTGATCAAGCTGAAATGGGCCAAGTCCCACTTGCCCTGCAGTGCACACCCCCCAGCCCATTGCAGAGTGCTCCACACAGGGGTCAGGCTGTCCTCACCTCAGCAATTGATGCAGTGACATTAAATGCCATGAGGTGAAGCGGTTTATAACAAACCTTACTAAGCCCACAAGCTGCTGTAGTTACTGTACAGACTGATGTTAGCACAGCTATGCAATTTAAGCCGCCAACTTATCCTTAGTTAGAGAATTCAACAAAATGAAAAGAAAAAAAAAAGAAACATACATAAACAAGTAAACCTCTGCCAAAGTTATCAGATATTCATGCCAAATTCAAGCACACAGTGAGCAGATAGCTTGAAGTGTTGGTGCTTTATGAAGCCAGAGAAATGTGAAGGTATAGTGGGGCTGTGGGAAAGTTTCATCTGGGGCATTGCATCCGAGTGTATCTCACCCAGAGTCGCTGCCTGCTCTCTCTGTGCCAGCTGGCAGCCCTGCAGCCCTGCTCCTCCCCAAAGCCCTCACTGCTGCCAGGCAGACAGACCCAGCCCTGCTCACCCAGCCAAAAGCTACAGGCTGCGAGGCAGGGCCTCCGCGGGGGCTGTGGGGCCAGGGAACGGACAGCGTGGCAGGGATATGGCTCCTTGACTGCACAGCTGGACTAGGGCGGGGGGTATGTCATGGGAGACACCAGCCAGTAGGCTGGGTGCTGCTGTCACCAGTAATGTGGAGACAACATGTCCTTTGCTGCACATAGCAGCTTGTTAGCAATTTTTACATCAGTGAGACATTCTGAGCAAGGGCAGACCTTGGGAGAAATCCAGTGGGAAAGCCACAGAGAAAGCCCAGGGAGCAATGCCTCTGCTTGGGAGGAACAAAGAGTTACTTTGTTTGGGGGATTAGTATTTCACGGCTCTTTTACTTAAAGACCTATAAAACCTGGGAACATCCAAGTGAAACTAAGTTGTGAATAGGTTGCCCCATTTAGGAAGGTGGGGTGAGCTTTTGCACTAGGTAAAGCAAAGCATTCAGAAAGGTAGCTGCAAGGGTTACATGACTCTCTGAGGTTGCTATAGATTTCTTGTGGTCTGCCATTGAAGTTTCTCAGTGCCTTTCACTACATTAAAAACAAGAGGCCAAAGAAACAAATGCCCTCCCTTCCGTATCTCACATCACACTCTTCACAGAAACACAGGAATTAGTATTTCTCTCTCAAGCACCTAGGAAGGGCTACCAAGCAATTCACACCCCTTCTCCATCAGTCAACACCAAGCCAGGCAGACCCCTCTGACTGCTCATTTCCCAATACCAAGACCAACATCTGGAGCCTGAATAGCTTCCAGAAGTCATCAAGAGTTTCAGAACCTGATACTTCCCTAACGACTATTTCAAAGGAATCCCAGAAAGTTTAGAAATTGAGACTATATCATGAAGTGGAAAATGCATGAAAGAATAACTGCAGGAAGCACCTTCAAAACTAGAGGCAGTTACCTTGTGACTAGGCATATCTGAAGTTTCAAGCATTATAAAACGCCCTTTGGGTAATTTTCCTGCAGGTGAGTAGGCTTCAGCCTTGAGAACTGCTATGAATTGCTAGGAAATGCTAAGTAGCTCCCACCCAGTAAATGTGAATGAGCAGATGGTACCCCGAGAGGAGAGCAACAAGGTTGTTTGAGATGCATCCTAGTTTGGCAGGTCTCCAGGTATGAAATTCAGGAACATAGTTTTCCTCCCCACCACACTTAATTTAGCAGTGTAATCCTGTGTCATTTCAGCACCAGTGGGTTCTTCCCATAAGTCTTTCCTGGGAGCCCAAGAAATAGTTAAATATCTGTGAGAGCGGGATGCCGTTGGCAAGGGGCTGACACCTGCCCTTCAATATGCATGCCCTGCTCCCACTGTCAAGGTAGATCAATGTTTAATGCAATGGCCTTGACAGACTGCTGTTAATAAAGATGCAGAGAGCAAACAACAAAACCATCTGAAATAGCAAGGCCACGCCACATAGCTTACTGTTCAGGGATCTGAGCTGTTTTGCAGTGAATTTATGGCAAGCATTTAAAAAATGTATAAATAAGGGCCTCATCCCAGATCTCTATCTCAGGTAATGTTCTCCACCTCCAACTACCTCTCAGAGTAGTGTGGAGAGCAGGAGACACATGGCCACCCATTTGCCCTTACTTATGTCACATATCTCTGTTTTTTGCACAGGTTACCTCCTAGAGCAAGTTGCTATTCACAATTTGCCTTTCTATTAGAGTATATGTCAAATATAGAAGCAAAAAATGACACAGCAAAAGACTGAGAGGTAGTTTATGCATGTATATATCTTGTTAAAATAGATGTATGGTGAATGTCCAAAGCAGTGAGAGGTTTTGACCCTTTAAGCCAGTAATGGGATTTGTGCTCAGAATTTCAACTTGGTTTTCTGAAAACCTGCTCAAGTAGTGTTTACTAAAAAGCCTGATTTGGGACAGTAAAAATGTGTGTGCAGAACACAAATCATGCAGCTTTGAGCTGAGCTACACACAGACATGAATTCATGAAGCAGTGTGTAGCTGGCCTGGCCAACAGCAGAGACCAGGCAACACCAGGGGTGACCATAGTCTCATGGTCTTCCCCTCCATCAGGATGTGAATCTGACCCCATAAATAACAAGATCTAAACTATACATCTCCTACATCTCTCTCTTCCCATTAATTTCTTCTCTCTGCCTCAATGTCTTTCTGTGCTATGCTCTCTGAAAGCCACACATACCTCTCACAACACAGCCTTGCCTCAGATTCACATCTCTACTTTAAAAATCCTCATTGTTAATCTCCCCAACAATAAGTTTTGCACTATATCCCCGAACTGAATTGCCTGACTGCTCTCTGGGCCAGGCAAGCCCACAGGCCTATAAGTTTATCAACACAAGCAACACAGCTAATTCTTCACCTTGTAGTGACCATGGACTTTAAGGAGTTTATTAATTTTGATAAATAATAAGGGTTTATTCTCTATATTAAGAATAAACAAATCTTCAAAGATTTTTTTTTTCAGTTCAGAGATTTATACAGACATCTGGATGCTTATTTGCAGCTTCTCCAGATTTTCTTGGCCAGGATATTGAGCTGGAAATTGTGAGATTTCCAATGGAGTTTTGGATTTTATCCAATTGGAAATACTGCAGGAGGACTCTTTTCTCCCAGTCTTCCAGGATTTCTAGTTCATGTGCTGGCTGGAATCAGCACATAAAGAGGGGCATAAAAAGAAAGCCTTGATTTAGAAAAGCTGAGGAAATATTTGTACTTCAAAGGTATCTTTTCAGCTTGGGGTGACAGTTCTAATTAGTTTCTAATGAAGCAAAGCTGATGAAGCCTGCCTTTGTGTGACTGTTTAGATGACCGTTCATAGAACACTAGGACACTGAGGAGGCAAGATCTAGGCCTGTGCCAAGCTTGTGGTTATGATCAGTTAGTGTGTCTGATGAGTATCTGAATTGCCCAGTTTTGAATTAGAAATGGATGATTATTGCGGTTTCTGAGCCTCTCAATTCTCCAGCCTCCAGGTCTCTCTCAAGGACATGTGCTGGGAGTGCTTTTGTCACCTGTTTTGTGACTACATTAGAAGTTGATGAGAAGATGACTGCTCTGATTGACCTCAGTGGTATTTCTTCCCGTGTAATCCTCCAGCCATTCTCCAGCAAAATTATGGAGGGAAGTTGGTCAATGGAATGGGAGGAAACTGTGGTGATGGGAGGGCAAGGCACAGATCAGAAACTCTCATGTGACAAATAAGAGGAAATGAAAAGAAGGAGGAGATTGAGGAGACTGGGGATTTTTCCATTATCTCAGACCTAACACATGGCCTCCCTCCTCCTTGCTCCAAAATCAGCCTAAATCTGGAAAGATACAGCAAAAAGTTAAAAGACCAACTCCAAACAGGGGATGGTAGGATAAGAAAGCAAGGTGAAACTGTAGGTGCAAGAGAAACACCATGCCAAAGTAGAAAAAAGAAAAAAAAGTCCACTTAGTGAGGAGGTGCGTGTTTCCTCTTTATAGTGGAGACACAACCTACCCTGTTGGCTTGGTAGCACCCCAAAATACATGGTTACCATGAGCAGTAAGTGGGTCAGCTCTAGCACAGCCACAGTGACTCAATAGCAGAGCCCTGCTGAAAGCTGTTCCTCCATGCACCAGTTTGACTTCCTGGAAATCTGCTCTTAGTCAACTTAGCAAAAAGAGGATTCCAGGAAAACAGATGTCATGAACTTGGAAGAATTTTGTATTGTATTAAATACAATTTCATCAGCAACCAACAGCAGGTTTCAACCAACGTGGGCTCTGAAAGCCATCAATGCACTTAGCAGAAAATTTAGGACACAATGCATGGAGCACACATTGAAGATCACCAACAGGTGAAGTTGCAGACCAAGACAGATTACATATCCTTTCTTGGCCTGGCACATCTGTTGTGGCACATGCTTCCAATGGCTGTTCACCCACAGCAGGTCAGAGAACATTGCTTTTGTTGATCAGAGTAGCTGAATGAAATGTAATTTCTTTGAAAGCAATGCCTTCCAGTCACCTAGGAAAAATAGGGATAGTTGTCTATGAAGGGAGAGATTTTCATCATGAACACAGGGAGAGGAAGGCAGAACTTCCATTTGTGTTGGCGGCTGTTGTGAAGTCTGCTCTATATCAAAAGGCAATAGTTGTTAAATGCCATTTCCTATAAAAACTATCTGAAACTTTAGCTGAAAATCATTCACAACATGTTTAAGACTTCCAAAGCCATCACAGCAAACCAGAATTCATTAAGAGAGAAAATAAGATTGCAATTAATTAACTTATTGAAATTATGAATCAAGGGCTACACAGGAAAGGCTATGCATCACTTTGCAAGTTATTCAGTTAATCAAATAACGGGGTAGAAATATTTGCATTAATAATTGCACTAGAAAGTGCTGATCACAATGTTTAATGAATCCAAATTGTTAATTCTACAAACTCTATTTCAAGTCTCGGACACATGTACAAAAAATTCCACTGGTATAAATGGAGGTTTGGGGCTATGTCCTTACTGATTAAAACAAGTCCTTTCTCTATAGCACTCTGACACCTGATCAGAGGAACAGTTGGAAACCTAACCATATTATGCCCCTTTCTGTCTTCTGCAGAAGGTTCAAGACAAGGAGTTTTTTGTGACAATGCCTAAGGACAACTTACAATTCAACAAGAAGACCCTGAGACTGCAATAGCCAACAGCCAATCCTTACAATTCCTGAGTATAATTAACCTTATTAGCAGCTCCCCATAAAGAGTACATTCCATGGGCACCATCCAAACCTCTCAGAGCCCTCAGCTGTGCCCTAGCTCAGGAACTTGACCTGGCCCTACATGAGCAGGCCTTCAGGGGACAATTCCACCAGCAGCACTGGAAGTATTTTGGCTGCCCAGTCCAAGCCCTCTCCTGCTGTGCATGTCAGCTGTCTTTTCCTTGGCATTCTTATCCCAACCTTAATCCAAACCCTGGGCTGAGATTTATGGGAGGGGAAGGCAGGAGCCATCTGGCCAAGGAGCAGCCCTTGCTGCACTTTGGCAGCCCCGTCCCAGCCCACTCTCCTGCACGTACTGGCTTTTGTTTCCTTGGATCCCAAGCTCAGTAGAAGCTCTCATGATTTTTATGTGTTCAGGATCTGAATGTTTTATCAAGCCGTTACAGACACATTTCACTCCAGACACACAGAAACACATGATCCAGACTCATCCTCACTTTCTGGCCAAGTGAAAGTTCCTCTACTTTGCCTAAAACATCTTAATTTTATTTTTGACTCGTCTATCTACTTTTATGTCTCTGCTACTTCTGCTTTTCACTGATTTAGGACTTTTTGACTTTGTGGATAAAAGCAGCAGAACAACAGTCACACTGAGTCATGAGGTCTCTCAAACTGCTTCAAATCAGAATAATTTAATTCAGTCATTTGATACAAATGTGAGGTTGTTACTATGCCAAGTACAATGCTTCATTGCATCAACTTTTTCCCGAGTTGCAAACATACTTTACAAGCACTAGACCTGTAAGGTTTTGTTTGGTGACACTGAGATGTAGTTTTTGCCCTTTTGTCTTTCCTGCTCTTTTTTTCCCCATAGATCTATTTGCTAAAATAAATTGAAATTGGGTAAAAGAATATAAGGCACAATTTATGCTAGATATATCTGCAATTACTAACTCTGAATTAAACATATCCCTTCATGAATAATGAAGCAGAAATAGGCCAGAGGAAAAATGAGATAAGATCTTCAATCCATGTATTTTTAATTGCTTCATTATCTAAAATTTGGTATGAATAGCAGTGGATACAGTTTGCTGTTAATGCACAAAAAGAAATGAGAATTTTCAACCAAATCACAAAAGGCTATCAAAAATTAATTTTGTGTGCTGTGATCATTGAAAATGTAAGTGATTTTGTGGCAGACTGATATAAAAAATACCATTTATATGCTAATAATGAACAAGCCATATTTTTTCATTTTGATGCAAAATAAATTTTATTTTCATTTTAATGAACTGTAATGAATTATAAGCTGTTTCTTTTTATCTTTAGGTAAAAGCTGGGGGAAAGATAATGGAAGGTTGACAAAAAGAGTATCCCTGAATGAAAATAGGATGGAGCAGAGTGTGACCCTTGTTTTGACCTCTCCGTTGCTGGCTTTGCAGCCCACAGTTGAAGGCTGCCTTTCAGACCCGAGGTGTGCACTGCAGTGGACGAGCTCCAGGAGCACATTCCATCATAAGGCAAAAAAGCAAAAACCATTCACACCAGGTGGAGGAACTCCACCTTTGTTTCATACAAGCTGTAGCAGCCTCAGAAGGGGGTCTGCCATGCACTTGTCCATGTAGATGAGGCAGCTGGAAGCTTAGGGATAACTTCTGTAACCATGGATAAAAGCGTCAAGCGTCACGAGGTACACTAGATATATTTGCAGTCCCTAACTCTGAATTAAACATGTTCCTTCATGAATAATGGAACTGAAAAGGGCCAGAGGTACTAAGGAAACTGATCCAAAGCCTATTAAAGCCAATGAAATGTCTCACATTGATGCATGCCATATTAATAAATAATTATGGGATGGGAGTTTTTGTGGTAGTTCCTAGAAGCACTAGGTGCAGTCAGGATCTTTATCACTTCGGTTACTGCACATAATGCAAGAGATAGTCCTGTCCTAAAGGCATTACAATGGAAGGATAAGGTAAGAGATAGCAAGTTGGATAAGAGCGGCGCAGGGAACCCAAACAAGCCATGAGATTATTGTGCTCAGCAATTATGTGCAGCAGTTTCAGCATAGCAGCTGCTCTGATGCTTGTGAAACAGTCGAGCACGTACCAACGCCAGCTAAAATCAATAGATATTGCAGGCATTAAGCACCAAGGAAAACCCAGCTCAGCTTTTTAAAATGAGCCAACCATAATAAAAAGCCAATTTGAAACTGCTTGTCTTGTATTTACTGCTCCTCATTCACACCAAGGACTTCCCTCAGGGTACCTGTGCCTGCCTTGATTTCAAGTCAACTTCTTTGCACCTCTCTCTTGTGCAGGTTGCCCGCACACAATCAAATTCTAGCTTTAACTTCTTTCTTGGGGTCTTCTGCATATTATTTAAAACAACCTGTTACAAAGAGCACTGATGTGATGGTTGCTGTGTGCACCACTGCTTCAGTTATAAATTTATCAAGTACTGTCACACCAGGCTGCAGGTTCACAAGCATCTGCAGAGGATGCAGGTATCCAGCAGGGCTTTCAAAACTCCTGCTCTAGAGGCCACGATGCTTCTAGATTCCAATTTGCATTTTTATGCACAATAATAAGCTCATTCTCCACAACTCCTTCTCAAGAAGAGCCCTTTCACTTATTATTTGGGCTGGAGAAGTAGCAATAGCACATCAAAATTTATTTATTAAACTTTGCCATGAGAAATACAAGCCCAGACTAAATCTTGGCAAAAAACCACATAGCAATGAAGGTAAATTACAACATAGAAAATTCTGTTCGATATTAAGAAAAATATTTCACCCTGAAGGTAGTCAACCATTGGAACAGGGATGCAGAGAGGGTGTGGAAATACTATCCTGGGACATATTCCTGGGCTGGACAAGTACCTTTCTATAACTGGATCCCCCTGAATTGGGCTGAAGACCTCTCAAGATCCTTTCAAACATAAATTGTGTGTCTTAAACACAGACACTGTAATGTCACAAAAATGATGGATGGATCTTACTGTTCAGAATTAATTTCTCAGATTCCTCTGCACCTCCCATGCAAATGATGTCTCAGAGACTGCAGCCCTGAGACGCTTCTCAAGGGAAATCTTTCACAGTGCCTGCACCGGCTGCAATTCCCAACAGGAACAGTGCTGTGATCTCCCATGGATGGTGTGAACATATGGCCCCTGGGGACACTGGCAGAGCTGGGTGAGATCACTGACACCTCAGCAAGGAGAAATCACCATCAACAGCTCAGCCACAGCTCTCTGTTGAGCTTGTCCTCACACAGTCCTTGGGACTTCAGCCCTCCTCAAAGCATGACACCTATTCTGCATTCATTTGTGCAAATATTTACTTGTGGGTTTTTGTTTATTTGTTTTGCTCCCAGCAGGTCTACCTTTGCTATTCCTCTATGAATCACACAACTAATTGGGGGGGGGGAAAAGGCAGTAAGTCAGTAAGTAACATTTTACCTGTAGGTTGTGTGTATTGCCCTTGGCCAACTGCTAGGAGAGGTAGGTGGTGACCAACAACACTGAATGAAATACTTGAAAAAAATAACCTGGGTAAAATTATGAAGCACATGAAAGAGTACTGAAGAAATACATTACTGAAACCAGTGTCCACACTAACAAATAAAGTAAATGAGAGTTATTTGGCAGCCCAAGTCAGAGTACTTTGATAAGTGATTCTCCAGGTTGAATCTGGCCTTAGCTTCTGCGAGGGATTGCACTTCAAGGGGGAATATTGGATTGGAAAAGGACACATCAGTATCTTTTTCCAGCACTACCACTCATGTAGCTGCATCACATTTTTATCCTGACAAATCAATTTCAGAAGACGACCATTCCATAGTAAATATTTCCTGATTCTTCACTGACATTTTGGTGTTCTGGATCTTTTTTCTTCTCCAAAAGAAAAAAAAAATTTAGGGAAGGAGGATGGTAAATAATGGGACAGAGGTATTAAAATTTTGCTCTAAAATTAAAATGACACTAAATGTTTCTGGACATCTTGATCCATCCTTACCTTAAAGATCCAGTCTGTAACTTTTTGGACTCTAGTCTATGACTCTTTGGACAAACAGAAAATACGTAAACTGCAGCTAAGTGATATTCAATTTTATTTAGAGAATTGTGGAGGGTAGCATAGCATAGAAAAATATGAAAGACAACAAAACTAAACTTCTAAAATAAACCAGATAACTGATTTTTTAAATTTTATTTTTAAGAAGAAAGCTGTGATAACAAGGCACTGATCCATTGGACAGACATGTAAGGCAGAAGATGATAAAATGAAGAGCTATGTAATATTTACATGTAATAGCAGTTTCATTCAGAAAACAATTTTTAACACTGAGATTTGTGAGGAATTTATTACTAGATGTAATCAGAGATGAACCTGCCCATCAAAACTACAGAAATAATACAGTAATGGTCATGTCCTGGAGAAAACCTCAGGATCTGGGCTGGAAGAAACTCCCTCTGATGAATGTAACCTCTCTTCGTGACAAAAGAAACATGTGTGACGAAGCTGATTTGTTAGCATATTGATTGCAAATCAAACTGACCAAAAAGGCTTTCATGGAAGCAGCCGTTGGTCAATACTTGTCCTGTGCTAGCTAACAAACACAGAGCACCAGCTCTCACGTCTGTGAACTGTGTGTGCATGTCTTGGGGTCCTGCCCTTTCCTTGTGGCAGCTTGATGTTCCTAGATTGGGTGTCATACCAAAAGATATGCTCAAGTTCAGCCAGCTACAAGGTATTAAGGTTGAACAAAGAGAAACTCTTGGCCAACAGTATAAAATCACAACAAATGAACTAATTATCTTCAAATAAGCTGGCAGAGGAGCCTGGCAGATGAACACCCGTGTTTACAAACCTAGGTTGATTCCAAGTCAAATACAGCAAAAATCAGGTGCAGAAATCTATGAAGAAGTAAACAGGATTAAAACTTTTTATAGAAGGAGATAACTCAACAGCCCGAGGCTTTCATAGCATGCCCTCATGAGTTCATCCCAAACCAGAGCAGACCAACAAGGATAGTGCCTGAATCCTTGGTTTAGCTAGCTACAAAATAGGTTTGCATTTCCAGAAGCTGTCAATTCACCAGCATTGTTTATGCTTTCAGAGGTTATTATCAAACTTACAAATTATTTATGTTTTCCTTTCTTTTAGTGTCTGATTTTTTCCCTCAAGCTAAATGTTAAAATTTGCAGTTGCTGCAGAAGGAAATGGTTTAAGACCTCATTGGCAGACTTGGTTTTGCTTTTCTCCTTCTCATCTCTGGGATGTATACAATGCTCACATCACGTTTGACAAGATTTCCAACACAAAAGCTTTATTGTAAATCCTATTGGTTTATCCTAATTATTTCAATTGTTATTGTGAATTTATTTGAAAACTAATAAAAAAAGAAAATTACAAGAGAAAAGGAATTGGACAAAAGACTATCTAAATGAAGCTTGAAGAAGAATGAACTATGTTTTCACTCTTGGAAATATGCATAAAAAGAAAACGTAAGCGGTAAACAGAAAAACAACAGATGTCTACAAGAAAAAAAAAAGCAAAACTGAAGAAAACACAGGGATATGAATAAACACAATTTGACTCAACCAATTGGAAACATTAGTTTGGTGCAACAATGAAGCTTTGACAAGTGTTAAAATTTCTAGTTTAGCTACTGTCTTGACATAGTTACTGAAAATTGCTCAGATTTTTAAGGATTTGTCCTAATCACATAAAATTGTGCTATCATTTTCTTTGGCTGCTACTATGCTCAATAGGAAATCTAGCCAACAAGAGACACGTAAGTCTTAATCATACTTGAACAAGGAAGACTTACAATTCACTTCTCAAAAAGACATAATGAACCAGATAGAAGGCGATTTGCTTGTTCACATTGTTCAGGAAAATTAAAGTATAGATTTTCTACAAAGTCTCCATACATTTTTTCCAAAAATAATTCTGTTATTGTATTTTCTGCCTTTAAGTTTTTCCACTTTTTTATCATTGTATTAAGGTTTGTGTACTTTAAGAAACAGAACTGGGGATAGAGGCAAATAACTGCTTACTTGCCACATTTTTTGTCTATTAGCATTTCCAAGAACTAGCTATGGCCAAGTCTTCTGGGCTGCACTGGGCCCCCTCCCTGACCCAGCGGCACCAACAGAGGAATTGAAGAAAACTTTTCTAATTAAAACCTGTTTTCAGATTAAGGAGGGGCTGCTTGCACCTCCGCTCCCTGTAGATCAGACAGGCAGAAGCTGACCTTTTGAGCTGTCTCAGGAGCAAGCAGGACTTCCAGGATCACAGGCTACAGCTGCTTTTATACACATGCAAACACTGCACAGCATGAAGAAGGGATTGAAATGTTCCAGGTTAGCCATATCTTGGTATCAGTGGTCCTTATGGAGGATGAATTCAGTAGAGCCCACCTTAGGACATAGAAGTGAAAAATAGCTTGCATAAAGCCCAATCCTTTCTTGATCACCATTCAGTATATCCTCCTCACTAAGAACCACCTGCTCATATATCAAAGGCTTGAAATGGTCGTTTATCACATCCTGTGCATGCATGGATCAAAGCCCAGAAATGAATCAGAAGCAAGAATGGCAGGATGGAAGAGCACCCTTCCCACCCTGCTGCTCTTTCATGTAGCACATGCCAAAATTAACCAACAACTCTGAAAAGTCTCCAACTTCCAGCCATCTGACACTGATTGTTGGTTCAATGATCACCCAGGCTCCACGAGTACATGCATAAAAAGGAATCAAAGGGACATATTACTGAACATAATTTTTTCACTTTCAGAAAAGTCTTGCTCTGTAATAGTGTGCAGAAAGGTATGAGGTATTACATCTGATAGGAAGGATGACAAAATGACAGGATGGGCACCACTGTGCTGGCCCCAAATCATGCTCTGTCCCTATACCTCCTTGATTAGGTGGCCCCACACACAGATGAGTTTCTGCATTCATTCAGTCAACAACAATTATTGCCTTGGATGATGTAGGCATCTTAATTCATCAGCAACTAGGCTGAGATCTTGACTTGCCCTCTCTGTTTGCTCAGCATATGACAAATAACATATGATGGATTCAACTTTGCATCCACAAGGAGGGCCTAAAATTGTCCCTCCTCCAGATATGCTTTGTATTTGGGGAGTATTACCCTCCTGGTTTTCATTTAATGCTAGGCACAGCAGCAGCACTGCCTACACCACCACAGAAGATCACTTTTCTCTTACACGAAGAGTTCAGTGCATAAAGAGCAATACAAAGCCTAATAACAAAAGTTCCAAAATAATGACTTCTTCCCTAACTCCATGAAATCAGTTAAGGAAGAACATGAATGCTGAGAGATGTTGGTGCAAAAGGCCAGAATTCATTTTACATCATTTGAGTCTGCTCGCTTTTGGAAAGCATTTTCTGTAGATTTATGATTCACCAGGTAGCACTAAGGATGTCTAGGCAGTTTGGCAACAGCCTTTTAGATTGTTATAAAAGAGAATGGAAATTAAAGCTGAAGAGGATGCCATAAAGTAATTGGGTTATTAACTGCTTCCATTCTGAATGACATGCAGGTGCATCCAGAAAATACTATTTTCTAGTATTTTTTGGACACACTGCAACAGAGACTTCCAACATTGAATGCCCTACTTAGAAAAAGGTGCTTTATTCTTCCCATTAAGGTGAAAGTAGGAGCTATCTGCCAAATTAGGGTCCTTTACAAGCACTTGCTGAAGGCTCTATGACTCATTTAGAAAGAAAAAAAAAAAAGAAAATCACAGAATCATAGAATGTTAGGGATTGGAAGGGTACTCAAAAGATCATCTATCCAATTCTTGTGCCGGAGCAGGATCACCTAG
>VYZX01035234.1:0-23854 GCA_013401335.1 Brachypteracias leptosomus
AGATCAGTAGTGGGTAGTAATCAATTGATTGCACCAGTGAAGAAACTGTATGAAGCTAACAATTATTTTAAAGTATTTGGGGATTCCAGAAGTTTGCTGGTGGCAACTTAAGAAATACCAATCATTCTTATGCAGGGGAAAATATTATGTTTAGTTTGTGAATGAAAAAAAAAAAAAAAAAAAAGAAAAGAATAACAGTCAGTGCTTTGAGACTTTTTTTCTGCAATGTGTTTAAAGTACTTAGTGCACAGAATGCCAAAAATCCTGGTGCAGCCTCTGCCATCTATAAAACTACCAGTGTGAAATAGAAAATGTAATAGCCAGTTCCAGTAGATGCTCAGAGGGCATTCCGACAAAGATGACTTGATTCATTTTGCCACAGACTTGAGGAAAAGTTGGTGAGGTCTTTCTCGCTATCTCTTTCTGTCAACTCCAAGTATTGTAATCCCTGACAATCTGCTTGTGATTTATCCTCTACATAGGTGGAATTTGACCAATCCCAAATTTCCTTCCACAATATCATAGATATACTAAACAAGTATAACATTTATTTCATTACTAAAAGCTACATTCTTAATAAATGACAAATAAATTGCTATTTTGCTAGACCAAAATGTGATCACTTTTTTTATTTCCCAAATGGTGTTAATAAAGTTACCCTGTATTGGCCAGCTGGTAGCCTTTTGGATGCTGAGCTATAAAAGGGAGGGCCCCCCGACCTTCCTGACCCAAGGGTCAGGATATAGCCTTATAAGCACATTGTGAGTAGAAAAGTGAATGCCAAATTCAAGCCTTTATGGAAGGTTATTTCGTGTACAAGATAAAATGAACAGGACAGGACACTGATCTTCCACATTTTTGCTGACTTGTATCTGGTGTACAGTGCGGTTAACCTAGGAAAGAGTTGCACTGTCTTTGTTGGATTAGAGGTGTCTATTCCAAATGCTTAAGTTTAGAAACTAAATTTATCCAGTTTTCACACATTAAGTTTATTTCTGAAATCCAATCAAGCAGAAATCAAAGGTAATATGGTATCTTAAGCCACATGAGAAAATTTATTCGTCAGCATCATTTAAATTTTGACTTGCACAATGATATGGGCTTCTATTACACCTGGAAATATTCTCCATAAACTCTTGATAAGAGCTGGAAAACACCTGCAGAGATTATGTCTGCTTTAAATATTGCAGGGATGTCTAGATCAATCTGACAGCTCTGCAGTAACCAGCATTAAAACTGTGTAGCTGACACCTAAGTCCTCCTGTAGGTATTTCACTCAAAATCTCAGAGCCTCCAAACTTCCTTACAGCCACTGAGCCACTGAAGATTGCTCTCAAAGTTTCACAATAAATTTTCTAGGCATGGAAAGGTCATCTTCTGGGCAAAGGTGTAATCACCTATGTCTTACCAGTTTGAGAAGTAAAACATGTAACACCCCCAGAATCTACAAACTGATTTTTCTGCCTGTACTCTTTTGAAGAAAGGGAAAAATTGTATTAAGGAAATTCTATAGAGAAAATAATTTGCATATGCCAACCTGCTTACAAGTCTCTTCTGCTGCTCCTAAAGGCCACCAGTGTCTCATCTTGATCCAATTATGCATTTTACAGCATATTACACCAGACATTTTCTTTTCCTGCTTTTCTTCGGAGCTGAGCCTTATTAAGGGAAAATATGACAGGTCCAGTCAGTGTTTAATCCAAATTCTCAGGTTAGTTCTGTATTTGGAGGCAACCTTAGGTTGTATGAACTTTCAGTCAGTACAAAAGCAGTCTCCTTGTGCTTGCAGCCTTGAATGGTTTTGTATCATTTACAGTAGTTGTGCTTGTCATATTTTCCCCAAAATTTTGTCTTTAAGAAAGATTAATATATGTGTTTGCTTGTATACATATTTCCTTGAATTGTCTTTCAGCATTCTAGTAAAACATGAGGAACATATTTTTCAATGGATTGAAAAGATTCCTGATTTGTTGTGTGTTGTTTTTTTTTCACTCTGCTATTTCAAAATGTCAGAAACATCAATGAAGTGATGCTTGAAGTGAAAATGCAGCAGTGTCATACCTTTAAGCTTGAAGGTCCTATTCCTTTAAATTCTTCCCGTCCTTCAATTTTAACTCTCCTGTACAGCATCTCAGACATAGAAAAGGATGTAAGCTATAGTTTTATTTCTCTACAAAAGCATTTAAGTAGTACTTTAGCGTCTCTGGGTCAGAACATTTCCACTGTAACATTTCAGCATAAACACACAGAAATGGCTTACATAGTAATCTAATTCCTTGTTTAAGATGTAAAAGCAAGACTTTCAAAAGCAATGCACTTTGTGTACTTTAAAAATCTAGTGAAGCCCCATCACTCACTGCCTTGACCATGGCAATCCAGCATGCTTGTCTGCAGGGAAGCCCTCTCCTTGCTGGTGCAAATGGGCTGGGGGTGCTCCCAGCCCATCACCCCGGGCTGGCTACACCTGCCCTGACAGCACCCCACCGCTATGGCAGATCCTGACTCTGCTCAGCAGTGTTTTTTTTACCATCACTGCCTTTCATAGCCACCTCATGCATTCAGTGCTTCCCAGCTTTTTACCAATTTCAAAAAGTTTCAATTTCCACTAAAAAAACTGCTAACTGGTTTTAACTGAGATTACAATATGAAAAATCACAACTTTTCTGATCCTGAGAGGGCCATTTCTAAAACTCTTTTTGAATCTAGAGCTGAGGCAACTGGGATTGTTTAGCTTGGAGAAGAGGAGGCTTAGAGGAAACCTCATTGCTCTCTACAACTACCTAAAAGGAGGTTGTAGTGAGGCTGGAGTTGATCTCTTCTCCCAAGTAACTAATGACAGGACAAGAGATAATGGCCTCAAGTTGTGTAAGGCGGGGTTTAGATTGGACATTAGGAAGAAGTTCTTTACTGAAAGGGTTGTCAGGCATTGGAACAGACTGGTCAGGGAGGTGGTTGAGTCACCATCCCTGGAGGTGTTCAAAAAATGAGTAGATGTGGCACTTCAAGACATGATCTAGTGGTCAGGGAGATGCTGGACAAAGGTTGGACTTGATGATCCTAGAGGTTCTCTTTCCAACCTAAATGATTCTATGACTCTATTTAGGTCACAGCAAGTAAGAGAAAAGGAGCTGTAGGATCTCAGCACCACTGAACCTGACTTGCCAGGCAGGTGTTGAGCATCCATGCTGGGCTTGGGTGCTGGTACCCATGCTTGAAGGAGCCCCTCCCGGTTTGGTCCTGCAGCTCCAGCTGCCTCTCTTTAGCCAGGCACACATGCAGAGCACACACAAACATGCCTCTTGATCAGTATGAGCCTTTCCTTAAATTCCTGTTTTGAGGAAGGTGAAACATAAAATACAATTTGTACCACCACACAAGAGGATCTAGCTATGCACCCTTGTGAGAGGGCTTGCAAAGGCAGAGTGAGGTGTGGTTCACCTCAGGAAGGCTCAGTGGACTATCTTTCCTTTATGCTTACGAAAGCCTTTCCTTCCATAACAAGGTACAGAAGCTACACTGGGCACTGCTTTATCACAGGCACTGCTACTCAAGAACAAATACAATAGGAAAAAATAATACTAAAAAAGGGACCGAGCCTTTCCCACTCACTAATTTTAGTTTCAAAGGAGGTGGCTGAACAAACAAGCACCTGACAGCACAGCATTTTGGGCTGCCAGGTCTCATGGGACCCCAGGGTGCACTTGGACAACAGGTCCACATGCACTACACTGTGCTGCTGTCTGCAAGGCAGCTGCGCTCAGAATGCCATGGTAACTTCCACAGTAGCCACTGCTTAATGAACCATGGTTTAATCCATTAATGGAGCCAAGCCAAAATGAGTAAAATCACACTCAGGGCAAATTTGTCCATTTTCTGTTGTCTCTTGAATCTAAGCTGCAAGAGGATGGACCAAAGCAGTTCTCTGACAGCAGATGCAGACTTGCTGGGTCAAAATACCCCCCTCACATTACAATCAGTAATTACACGACCTTTTCAGGAGGTATTCATCAATTTGCAAGGTGTGCTTCATCCAGGTGCAGAGAACCTCTCCAAAATCCACCCTTACTGCTGGCTTCCTTCAAAAAATCAAAGCCAAAAAGTAATACCAAAGTTGCACCAACAACAGCACCAGCCATGGCCATTCCTGTTTATGTGTCCTGAGTTAACAGAAGGGTTCGTTTGAGAACTGAAAACCACCCCACCTGTTATGGACGCTTCATTCAGTTTTTGAAAGGAGATTGAAATGACATGCAGGCTATCTGCCTTTTGTCCCTCAGTGACTTTTGTGACGCAAAATCCAGAAGCAAATCTCAGAGCAGGACCCTTGAATGCAGGGAAGTGATGTTGTGCGGGAAGAGAACCATGCTCACATAAAGTGTTGATGAGCTCCTGGAGGTCAACCTCTTGTTTTTCCTCTCAGGGCTGTGTTTGACATCATTGTCCCCTCTGCTTGCTACCCCTGTGCCAATGGAGAGGTTTGCTCCCTATGCTGCTAACCACCCATGGCAAGTCCTTACCAATCTACTCCCAGGAGCCTGCCTGTGTGGCTCCCAGCTGCCTCGCCCTCTGCAAGAGTAACCAGTATAGAGTCTATGAACCTGGCAATCACAAAAGATGCAGAGTTACTCCCTGACTCTTCACTATGCTTTATGCAGAGATCATCTTCTCTGGTGACTAAGACACTGCCTGACAGATGCCCTGTATTCCCAGGTGTATCAAGTACAAAGAGAACTCCTCAGTGAAGCAATGACATGGGCAATATCTTCAGCTTTGTCCACTGCCAGGATGGCTGGATGGAAGGATTTTCTGGGCAGCACGCAATCTTTCTTTGAGTTGCTGCTGAGCTGATTAAACCTACAGCACAGACATCACATTGGCATTACCTCACAGTCACAGAATGCACAGAGCACAGGACCTTCCTGAAACCAGCAGAGCCACAAGGTGTCTAAAATAACAAAATAAATATACATGCAAACAAACAATAAGTAATAAAAGCTCAGGATCTTGGCTTAAGCTGCCTGCACACCTCCCAGTCACAAGCGCTCCTTGGCACCAGAACAGCAATGCAGGAAGGAGCTAAGGAGCTCTTCAGGAGTCAGCATGGGGCTGGATGGGCCTATTAGCCCTGGCAGAGCTCCAGTGCTGCCAGATCCAGCACAATGCAGGAAGCCACAAACCATCTGTATGAAAAGCTAGCTTAGGTCTGCAAAGTTTATTAGCCTGGGCTCCTGGCCACAAGAAAATACCTAATTTGCTGGACTGCAGCTAGCCCTGGAAACCAAACAGGATGTTTTTTCTGGCCTGTATGTAACCAGTGAGTAGGTGTCACCTTGATTATCCAGTGTTATATATATATCTCTGGCTATTTTGTACCAGTAGTTCTCATGAAGCATAATTAGCACAAAGAAATACAGGAAGATGTGGAAAAGCATTTCTTATATTTATTCTTGAATCAATGAGCTGTAGCTCTAATTCATGGAAAAATACTTGTCTGTGTCCAGTTTGACAAAGAGCTGAATCCTCCCACTCCCTGCCCTGGGAAGTCTATAGCAGGGCCAACTTTGTTGAGGCAGAGGAGAAAGGAGTGCATTCATTCCTATGGTACCAGGGGCAAAGGAGGCCAAGCTGCTGTGCACCACATGCCTGGGGTGGTGCAAACCGTGCCAGAAACAGAGGAGCTGTGCCACTGGCAGCCCACCTGTGCCCATGCCAGCAACAGTTGCACTGGTACACAGAGCTTGGGAAGACCTCATCTCTTCAATAAGGCCTTGAAATTAGTTTCAAAGAGGCAAGAAGGGGATTATTTGACATCCTGCCACAATTCTGAGAAAGACAGCACAGTTTGGGTTTGCTTCTCACTTACATTAGAATGCTGGGAAGATGCAGAAAGAATCTAGAGCAGTCTGGCCTTGAAGTTATGAGACCCAGATTTTGCTGTCATGGGCTATAACATGGTTCATGTTGCAGATGAACGTACATGTTAGGTACCACACTGCTCAGTCCTGACAGGACTGAGGCACTTCAAAAACATGACCAGAAGCAAGATTTCAGATACCACGGGGGCTTCAATGTCAGAAATATAGATGCCTACTAATTTAGGCCCATCAAGGGCTGAGCATCAGGGTGTATTTGGAGGAGCACGGTTTGACAGAGTGAGGTGCTCAAAGCAGGAGTGAGGTGCTCAAAGCAGGACTGAGGTGTTCAGCAAATTTGGTGGCACTTTTGCGTACCTTATCCTTGTGCAAGTCACTTACTTAAAGCTCATTTTTAAGCTCAGACACTCCAATTTCTCCCTGTGGTAAAGTCTGAATGTCACAACAGTAAATAAAAAAAAAACACAAGCAAAACAAACCCCAACCAATCAAACAAAAACCAAACCAAACCAACAAAAAATCTCTAACGTGAACTGTAAAACTGTGCATTCTACTTTTCCTATATGAAATGTGGACATTTTGTGAATTTGTATGTTCCACCCAGATATGCAACAAAAGTCCTAGTGGACATAAAGAACCCCAGCTCTGTGGCCTGTGTGTTTGCAATCCAGCAGCAGCAATCTGGAAGCAGGGCAGTAGCAGCGGAGACCATGCACTCGGGATCAAGTTTGCACCAGTGGTGGTATTTAGAAACTGTGCTTATCAGAAAACTCTTATTTGAATCTCACTTCCAGTTCCTGCTTTGCTTCTTACCAGTGTACCCAATGCAATCTGTGCCAGGAATGTGGTGCTGCATATTGGCACAGTATCCTTAGCAATGATCTTCCAACGGCCAAAGCTCCCCACGGAAAGCTGCCAGCTAGCAGGGTGAGCTGTGCCCTCTCTTGCGTCTCTACACACCCTTTCACACACTGAGTTGCCTGAGTTGTTTCCCAAGCTGCTGATCTCCACTAACAACCTTGTATGTGACTCCAGGCTGCTAGGGGCATGATGGTCACTGCTTTCCTACAGAAACAAGTGCAAGGGGAGATTTTTTTCCACCAGAGTAATTTTGCCTCTCTTTTAGACTCCATTTCTAAGGGAAAGCATGCTTAAAGCTGTGGAGAGTAATAAGCAGTATCCTAAGTTACCTTTTAACAGGGAGCATCACCTTTCTCTTCCTCTTACACTCTTTAGAAGACTAAATTATCATTGACTGCTATGTAGCAAGACAGAAAAGCTGTGTCTCATGGTGATGGACTAGATTACTCCACTGACTTTTAACTTCAGCAACAGGCTCCATGTATATCAGGACACAGTTTAAAAGAAATGATCGTCTTTTTAATAGATCACATACTGAGTCACAAGCTACATATTCAACAGAAAATCAAGCTAATTGCTCACTTCTTCTAAGATATCCCTGAAGGATAATTGACCTCTGCAGAGCTGTTTCTTAGTTGGAAACTAAAAAATTAAGTTGAAGAAATGCATTTCTCTTTCAAGTTTCTCTCTGTATTTTCTTTTATTCTTCTTCATACCACATACATCAGCATGAACATAAGCTATTGACTTTAATTAAAAATTAAAATTAGCTCTAGTTTTGTTTTTTTAAATCCACAGCTGAAAAACAAAAGAGACTGTCAAGACAGAAAAAGAAAACATTGCAACCTCCCTGCCAGATCTCATCCCTACCCACTTACCCAGCAAATCATAAACATGCCGTGTAGCATCTTCTTCCTGCGTGTAACTCAAGAATCTTCAGCAGGATTTACCACACATGGATTTCAGCTCCTACCAGCAGCTGTTCAGAATATAAATCAAGGAATGGACAGTACCATAACATGATAGATTTGTGAAGCCTCCAAATTTGATGGGAATCTTCTTTATTAATTCAATCTATTACTGGCTAATTGCTTATGTACTGTTAATCTGCAAAGGTCAATTCTTGAAATCACCAAACAATAAGAAGGTATGAAACACTAACAAGTCCTAATATGATAAGAATGTTAATCAATAGTCTAAATGAAGCCTTGTATTGCCAGTGATGCATGAAAATGTATTATTGTTAGGGACTACAAGCATGCATTTCACTGAAAGCAATAAAATAAAAAGCCATGTATTTTGAGAGAAATACTGTAAATATTGACTGAACAATGAATTTTATTAAAAGGGTGTCTTCAAGGAATAAACCATTTGTATTTTCTTCCACAAAAAGTAAAAGGAAAAAGAGAGCTCATGCAATAAAGGAATATTTGACAAAGGCCAACTCTGAACTATACGTATGTAATAGGAGAACATGTTTATATATATTAAATCCTGCATTATTAACATATGTAAATAAATATTTATACATATTAAACTTTCATAAATTTGTGTATAAACCTGCAGCCTCACCCTAGACAGAATCCTACAGCTCCTCCATTCAAACAAAGGTGCCAAGAGGACAGAGTTACTGCAGATGCTCATGACTGTAGGAGAAGCAGACTCTTTACCTTGGGGCTTGCTCCACTCTGTTGCTTTATGCCCATTTAGAAAATTTCTGCCTTCCTGAGTTTCTAACTGGTTTGGATGAAAGTTAAGGAAAAAAGGTATTTTTTAACCATCTCCGAATTCTAAAAGGATGCAGAATAGTGTTCTGTTTGCAGGAGCAATCTAGCTTTATTAAGCAGCATGACATAGATTAAGCGAGCAGAGATAAGCTTTGTACAGTCTGTTGCAGCAGGCAGCAGCAGAAGCCAATCAGTCTAGAATCTGATTACCGAGAGCTGCATTGACATGCTGCAAGGAAAGGTGTTAAAAACCCCTCTTCTCACTTACTCATCCACCAAGCTCCACACCCCATTTCACCTCTGATATTATTGAAGGAATTTCTCATGGCAGCAGAGGTCTGACAAACTACACTTAGAAAATATTTTTGTGTTTCCCTGTTTTCATTAAACATCTTTGCCAAACTGCCAATTGTGAAGGTCATTTCACTTACATGGCATTGTTAGAATATATTTCACAAGCAGTGTGGACAGCACTTAACTGTGAAATTGGTGTGTCTTATTTTCCTGCTGGCAGGAAAATAGAATACTTAAAACCAGTTGGGAACCTAAAGAGTTAGACCTGCTACAAGCAGGCTGTAAATTGCCTTATTATAAAAAGGTCCATTAGCAGGTTTGATCTGAGCAAGGAGGGTGTGCTCATTTACTGTATTAGTCTGATTTCTTCCCAACTAAATTCTCCTCATGAATTTTAGAAGTATTGAATTAGAGGAATCTAGTTTTCAGGGCCAGTCATGGATACTGGGAACAGTCATATAATAATGTACACTCTTATATTTGAGGCAAAAAAAAAGTAAGCATTATTCTTTCTGAACATTTCCTTCCTCTTTAAATCTTCAGATACTCTGCTTTCTCTAAGGTCATTGCATGAATTTAAGATACACCATTCTGGAAACTAAATTAACCCTCATTTACTGGGAAGTTGAATGCAGCCACACCATTAGGTGGTGCAAATATAATTGGTTCCAAACATGTGTCAATGTGTATACTCCTCAAGCCAGGGAAAAGATGCATTATGGGACTAATTTTTAAATGTTAATGGATATTGGATGTTTGCCAGACACCCAGCTGCGCACAAAACATCGAGATGGTAAATAGCTCTTGATCTGTTTAGAAACAAATTATAATGGCTGTTTGGATTCCACACGACTGAAGGCATGGTAACCAGCACAGGCTCACAGACTGACCCTATTAACTGCACTAAGGAGAACGCGCCGATTTTAAAAATCAAGATAAGAGACATAAAATAAGGCTGTTAAGATGTCATTTAAATTATTTTAGATTAATATTAAACAAACAAAATCCCCAAAACAACCCATAGCACCTGTTACCATTGACTACAGGAACTAACTTATTTAAGAAGCTTTCTTGCTAGGTTTTTTTGTTAGAGGTCAAAAAGAAATGCTTTCATCACTCAATTAATTTGAGTCTAAATCTGAAGTCCAAGTGAAAAGCTTTGCATTAACAGAAAGTATCATTTTGCAAGTGAAAAGTGTACTAATGGTCAGCAACACAGAAGAGCTCTTGTTCATAAAGCTGTGTGTTCAGTTTGAGACTCATTTTCACAAATAAGTAAGACAGTCACATATATATTCAGGAGATCATCTCCTTTAGGATTTTGCTGTTTGGGTTTGAATAGTTCTGGAAAAAGGCTTTCAAGACTAGGACATGATCATCCCACTTATGATACCAAAGGTTCTCCATAAAAAAACAGTATGCAATTCCAAGCAGAAGAGCACCCTGTCATTGAATCAACAGGGAATGATTCATGGCTGTGTAAGAGCTGACTATGCAATGTTATTAAATCCTATCCTGTCAATAATGCAAAATTTGTACTCCCCAAGCAACTTTGCAGTTACAGCTTTTTATCTTGAATTTGTGCTTCTTAGCATCTATTCTGTAGGCTGGTTTTCACCTGGTGCTTTCTGCTAATTTTGGGACCTTACATAGCTCGTTCTCTATGATCCGAAATACACTAATGCATTAGGAAAGGAAGCCTGAGAGCCACTTGTCAGATTTCTTAAAAATTAATTTTCTCTTTCTCAAAAGAATGTTGCTTTCACCAAATGTAGAACATCTATGAAAATAAAAGCATCCTGACTGTTAGGAAATATTTGCAATTCTAAGAGGCATCATCAAAACATGTCAAAAGAGGATATTTTTCCCTGACGGCTCAAGAATCTCGATCCATTCTTACAAAGTAAGTATAGATCTTGGGGAAATGTTTTCCTTACTGCTGATTTCAAGTGCTAAAAAGATGAGATAACAAACTAAACCAGCCCTTCCTCAACTCTGCAGACTTGCTTGACAAGCCACAAGATGAGGTCTGGCCTCACAGAGACATGTCCCAGGCTTGCTGCCACCCCACTGTGGGCAAGAGAGCATTGCTGCTGTTCTCAGCCCTGCACAGCTCTGGGCACATTATTTCAGTGGCTTTGACACGACGACAGCAGAGGAGTTTTGCTCTCCCCGAACTGTCTAGGCACTCATGGGCTGGGAATCACATTAACAACTTTACCTTCACCCTGCCAGGAGAATATGAGAAAGTCACAGCACTGTCTGCAGCTATAGAAATGCTGGAGATGAGTCAGGGTTTGGACGTCGGAGCATTGGTGGTGAATTGGGCTTGGAAGAGGGAAGCTGGGATGGCAACTGGGTCTCCTCTGAGCTTCAGGAGGGAGAATTTTATGCCTTTGATGCTGTGCTGGCAGCTCATGCTTCCTCTGCCATTGTCAATAGGCAAATCACAACTAGCTGGTGTCCCACAAAAGCAAAAAAGGATGAAAGCAAGTTTGTTGTTCGTTCCTCATACTGGCTAGGAGTCTAGAACAAGTGCACTCATAGCCACATGCATTTCACACCTTGATAATGTTGTTTATAATGCCATGTACTCCATGACAGCTGCAAGCAGACAACCAACAGGAACTTCTCTTTCCACCAGTTTAACATCATGATTCAGACAGCACAACTACTTCCAGGGCCAAGCAATACCTTCAGTTATGTTAGCATACATCTGAAATAATTCCACAAAGAATGGGGAATTTATTCTTAATTTTCAAAAGCAAATGTGAACAGAGTCTGATCAGCATCATTCAGGATTTGAACAACCTACAACCAAAGTATGTTTTCACAGATGCAGAATAATTTCATTAGAGTACTCTGCAAAGTCTTTTACTTGCATAACTTGTTTCCATTTCTTTTTAGTGTAATGAGATTTCATGACGAAACCCAAATACAATCTAGTATAGCAAAAGTGCATGTTGCACCGATCCTAATAAGCCCAATGAAAATCAATAATGCTTCTAGTTCCCCTGAAATCAGCCTACATAAGCTCTGAGCACTGTGTTCTGCCTAAAGCAGAGTATTAGCAGCTTATATTGGACAGATATTCCCTAGCAGAAAATCTGAAAACAACCACACTTGAGGAAAATAAAATAAAATAAATGATTGTTACAAAACCTACAAAACTAAAAATAAAAAGAATTGGAGATTGTTGTCTCCTATCCTTACACTGTGGGTAAAAGATCAGTCCCCTTCTCCTTTCATCCAGCTGCTATCATACTGCCGCGCTGACTACAGCCTGCACAAAGGTGTGTCGCCAGGCCCTGACTTCTCTGTCTCCTGTAAAAGAACAATGTTGTCCACCTATTTGCTGAACAAGGATGAGAAATTTTGCTCTGAGAGCAGAAGTCCCATTTTAACTAGCACAGAAATGAGAGTTATAATAAAATTGGGAAAAAAAGTCAATCATGCTGTGTCAAGGAGCGGTATTAAAAATTCAGGCAACATGCTGCAATCAATTTTGAAAAGATGCATGTATCAACTCTCACATTCCACTCCCTTTAGCTTGTAGCTTGCCCTACATTCAGGAATGGGAGATCCTGAGTTAAGAGGGGAAGAGAGTTCAGATCTGGAAGCAAAGACAAAAATGCACAAATGTCAGAAGACAGTTCATCTATATGTGCAGCCATATATAGTATATCTGAGAGCAATACCTCTACTTATGTACATTTTTATACTGTATGTATTTCAAATAAAATCCTTCTTTGAAGTTTGCCTCTTCTTAAATAAGCTAATAAATATAGGAAGCTTAAAATATAATTTCCATTGCATTAGTATGCTATTTTTAATTCACATAAGAAAATGTTTCTCTCTAATGATCTACCTTATGAGTGACCTGGGGAAATAATTTCAGGTTTCTTTAAAATGCAACCATTTGTTTCTTACTGGTGATTTCAATTTCACTAAAAGTTATGCAGTGAGGAGCAATAGCCTGTTTGCAATATTGGATAAATAAAGGTGCATAATTATTTCCAGTTTAATATTAAAACAATATTTAAATAATTCAGCATGCAGTTGCTTTTTTCTTTTCTTAATGATGTACTATTAACAATTTGACAGATTCGCAAGAGCGAGGTGCTTTATGAATTTTTTGAATTAGGAAATTCTTACAGAAGCAAATGTAAGCACAAGCTTTTATTTTTGTATAACTTTTGCATTAGAAAGTCTTCCCCCAGGACGAGAATATATTGAATTTCTGCAAGTGTATAACTTCATGTAAGTAGCGTATCTGCATTTATTTACCAAATGTAAGTAAGGTAATTCTGAATAAAATGATTGCATACACAGACCGTATGTGCCACGGATACACGGGAAATGTGCTCCTCCCTTTGACAGGGGGATGGGACATTCCTCATTCTGCCTAATTCACAGGTTGTAATGGCTTGTGCCTGTACATCACAGGTGTACAGTACTGTTGCTATGGAGACTGGCTCAAATGAGCAGGAAAGTTCATTTTGATAAAGTTCTATTCTTGGGCAAAGGAAGAAGGTTCTATATTCAGCATCACATATGGCATTTTTTAATGTTTGAGACACATGTTCTGTAAATAATAACAGACTTGAAAAGTAAGCCGCATTTTCCCCTTGTGGTATTAGCAACTGTAAATAACACCTTGGAGATGGATGGTGCAGTTGGGAACATCACTGTAACATGAACCTGCTCTTTTCCTCACAGAGACCATGGCAGGCAGGGCTGCCAGTAGGACCACCAGCTTGCGGGGCAGCAGCACCAAGGCAGCCACTGCCTCAGCCTGGCTCTTGCTGTTCAGAAAATCAATAGCACACCGCTGGCCAAAAGCATTGCCAGGCTTTGTTCAGCTGAAAAGTGGGAAATTACTTCCAGGTGAAATGTTTTATTAATTTTAGCTTATGTAAAAACAATAATATTTTTTAAAACAAGAAATAAAACTTCTTCAGATAGAATATTTTTCAGATGCAACCAATGAAAACAATGTTTTGAATACAGTGAAATGAAATAGTTTTGCTTTTTCCAGCTCCCCACACACCAAGATTTATCAACTCTATCAATTCACTAAAGCTGACAGTAATTTGCTAAGCAATTTCACAGACCAGAAACTGTAGGGTCAAAAGGATTTGACTGAAAGCTGCCATCCAGCTCTCCTCACTAATATAGAAAAGACAATTATCACCAGGCTGGAGAGCATCTTAAGTAGTTGCCCCTTCTTTTTCTTTAACCCCCAGCTCCCAGTAGCACCTTCTGCCCTCTGGGAACATTGCATGGTGGGTTCCCCACCAGGGAACAAATGGCCACTGCTTTCTCCCAGAGCCTGACGAACCTTGCAAGCCCCCCCAAACTGAGGTGTGTTCCACCTAGAGAAAGGACAAAATCTACTGTTTATGGGAAAAATTAATGGGGGGGATTCAAGCAGGAGTCAGGGAGAGGAGGTGGCACAGGGTTGCAGAACAGTAGTGTAGCCCCTTGCCTGGGAGTGTCACACACATCTCAGTGAGGAGCAGGCTGGAGGGCTTGGGAAGCAAGAGACCAGAGCTCCTCCACAGGTTAAAACCTCAGGAGGAGGAAAGCTCTTCGTTCATTTGGCAAACAAGGATCAGGAGATATCTTTGGTGGGGTTTGTTTGTTTTGGCTGTTCATTTTTTTCTTTTTAAATCTTGGTATTTGAAAGCTCCTAGTTATTTACATTTACCAGCCTTATGCAAACAGCTGTTATACTAAGACCTTTCTAGGATCATGGGAATTTTTTCAGCACTAATTTGTAATGAAAATAATTTAAAGAATTTACTACTACTCATAGACTTCGTGCAATGCCTGAAAAGTACAGAATATTAAAAGCCTTTTAGCTCAGAAACACCTTTCCCTAACTTAACTAGTGTTTCAATCAGGAAAGCCATGGTGAAATCAATTCTGCTTCTAACATATATCAAGCACTAGTCATTGCTGGGAAGGCCTGTTGGCAAAACTGAGCCCTTAGCTATCATATGTCTTTTCCTAAACTATATCTTAACTTCCATAAATAACAGATGAGGTGGAATCTCCTTTTGCACCTCAGTATTGTGCTCTTTTATTATAAGAGAAATCTATTTTGTACTATAATAATACCATTTGCCACAATAAAATAAGAGGATTCATTTCTCCCTCATCCCTACCTGAAACAAGCATCTATACTGCAGTAAGATAAAGAAAAGCCAAAAGAAAATGAAAAATACCAATAAAGTTACACTGGCAAATTGAAATATTTACTATCATGGGGGGAAAGCCTGTTATTAAAATAAAAATACCTGAGATAGTGCGAGGCAGTGCGACAATGAAGATGTCATTACTAAATAGAACTCTTCAGTTCCTTAGCTGTCAATAATTAATACATTATTTACACTTGCACATTTCCATTTTCCAGCTTTCAAGATTTCATTTACACTCTGATCTTTTGCTTAGCAGCAAATTTAACATCATTGTGACCTTCTTCTGCCTGACACCATATACCTATCAAGCAGAGAAAGAGAAAGAGAATAATATGTGTATTTGTTAAAGCAGAAAGCTTCAGTTACTGGAAGATGTGACAAATGCCACTGTTTGCCACAATAAACTGGAAGAGAAATAAACTGCTCCTAAAGAAAAAAATCAATTAAGAAGTCATCTTAATAATACAATTTGTGGGAGCCTCAGCATTTGCATGTTTTAGGGAAATGTAGCTGAAGTGTTTCTAATTAAAACCCAAAGAAATTAGCAAACTTACGAAAGCCATACCACAAACTGCAGACAATCTTATCTTAAGGATACACCATTTTGACTATCTAAAGTTAAAATATTCTGTTAGGTTGAAATCACATTTTTCTCAGGATCTTGAGGAGATACATACAATTCCTAGGAGAAACAATGTCAGATGGTCATATGAGATGTAAATTGCTGTTATGTCACAATGTACATAAATGTACATATTTATTTAGTACAAGAATGTGCAAACTATCAGCATAAAATTTATCATATGTTAAAGCTGTGCTGTAAGCAAATATTGTCAGAAGATAACTGACTGGGGTAATCCTTTTAAAGTCAGTGCCAAGTTTCATGTTGAAGTTAATTTTTCTGTTTCGAAAAGCAAGTATTCTGTACCTATCCTGGCACACTGAAGAGAGACACTGGATAATCTTGAACGAAGAAAACCACAGAAATTTGGAGTTTGAAGTCTCCAGGAATTTTTCTGTTGTTTTAGTGGACTTTGGAGCATGTCCTGAGTGCAATCAGAACCTATGAGGAGTAAGAGCAGCAATAGTCCTACTCCAAAGAAGGAAGAGCTGAGAAAAGGAGATAACCCAGAGGTGCTTTTCCATATGCAGACATTCTACTGAACCATTAAACAAAATCCCAGTGAAGTTACTTTGTCATTTTTTCATTGTGTAGAATTTATGGTTATCATTTAGGAGACCCTCTTCTAAGACTATAGAAATCTAAAGCTCTGATGCTAACTTCTCCTAACTTTGCAGAAGGAAGCTGCATTTTCTTAGCTGAGCAGGTGCTTCCTCCAGCTGGAGTTTGCTCACACTGTCAAAACAACAGGACTGCATTAGGCAGAAGAGGTGATTTCTACAGCAGTTAACCATACCATTGACTCTCTCAATCTCTCCAAGCACCTCTGCTGAGTGATTGCTGCAGTTCTTGCACTTCTCTATGGCAGGGATAGCATCCTCATTAGTCATACGGAGGTCTGGACAGAATTGGCACTTTCTGAAATTTCATCTCAGAAACAGTAATCAGAGGAAAAACACAAGACACGCTGGACAGCTTCTAGAAAATGCTGTACCATCTGCTTGACCAAGAGGAGTGCACCAGCCAGGAGGAAGTGTTGATGTGAACATGTTGTCTTAGCTAAGGCTTTCTTACTCTGTTCAGGCACTGTGGACATGGAAACCTAAGACTAACTTCAATCTCAGTTCACCTATTTACAAACAACACAACCACCAGTTCAACAGTGCCATAAGATGATTGCAGTGATAAAACCAGCTTCCACTTTCTCCTTGTATAGCCATCACTCAGCCATCACTGTCAAAGCTATGTAAAACAGGGAGGTCTGCATTAAAGACATTCCTGTAATCACTTCAAAGCTAATATCTAATTGATTGATTTACCATTGCATGGCATATTGACTCCAGTTTCTACAGCTCTGTCTCCTCTTGGTCATCAGCTGATTGACATCAGTTGACACTGGAGTGAGCGCATGTTATCGCACCCTTGGTGCCTACTGCATCCGACTGTCCCTCTCTCTTTTCCCAACCAGCTTTACAAAAACTGATAGCTACAATGCCGTAAGAATTAGTTAATATTCAACAAAAGAGAGTTCATGCATTATTTTGCACTCTGAGAAATTGTATAATTTGCTGCAAATAAAAACTTCCAGGATGAATTCTTGTATGCCAGTTCTTAGCCAGGAGCATAATATATTGGCTGAATTGTGTTTTCTTGTTAGCAATAGAGACTTTATAGCAGAAGTCCTGGCACAATCTCTATGATGGAGGAGCAAACAGTATTGCATCTACTCTGCCATAAAAAGTAATAATTTTTGGAAAACTCTAACACAGTAAAAAATCCAGGCTGTGGACTGGATTCAAATTAGTGAGTACCCAAAATGTGTCCAAATGCCACCCAGTTGCAAGAAGATCTGTTCTGAATTCCTGAGCTATTGTGGGAACATACTGTTTACAAGACATGCCAGATCAATGGCATCTGCATGCAAATTTTTTTGCTTGCCATACAACAAATAAACATGGGAATCGGAATGTAAGTTTCCCTCTGCTGTCCATTTCTGTAAATCATTCCTTGAAAAATGATGGGCCAGCTTTATTTAATGGGTTAAGAAAATGGGTTGCTCTCTCAGTACAATTGTTATTCATTTGTATTTGCTACCAATTTTATCAAGAACAGAAATATTAGTTTTTAAAGATAACGAGTTTTGCAATATGAATAATTTGGAAGAAATTTTGTTCACTTATGGACTACAAGGGGAGTAGCTTGTTGTTTGGGTTTTTTAAATCATCATCACCAGACCCAAAAGCTCCAGCCTTCTCCATGAGATGAGGAGGACCTGTCTACTCTGTTCTTCCTTATCCTGTGCATTTGTACTTTTCATATGTGCAAATGTAAGAGACCCTGAGATTTCAGAGACCCGCCAGAACAAGTCCATACAAACACAGCTTCAGAGTGGTTGTGCAGGTGGGTAGCAAGTGAACTCCTTGGGTTTTGCCTCAGAGGCAAATGGTAGAACTGAAAGCACAGCCTTCACAGGTTGCTTCACATCTCACACTCCTTTTGGCTCTCCCCACTGGGATGGCAAGGGCAGGGAGAGTGCTGATGTATCTTGGGTGCTGAAGACTGATGCCACTGGAAAAGGACAGTCTTATGGGTCTAACACAAGATTGTTGCTCTGAAGACACAGCTGAACCCTCAATTTCTTAGGCTTGAAATAGGAGATTATACCCCAGACATTTTTGAGTATATAGATCTGACTAGCTGCGTTTGTGTTTCATAACATCTGAACACTACATGCTACGGATGAGTTCATATATGGTTTGGAAAATAAATTCATTAATGTGTGAAGTACTGAAGAGGAAAGGTTGTAAAGTTGGTAGAAAGCCTGACTGAATGCAGTAAAAGAAAGAAATGGAGGAGCTATTTACAACAGAGAGGAAAATAAACCATTGATGTAAACAGAAAGACTAAGGAAATAAAAGCAGGAGTGGCAGGGAGGGACCAGAAGGCACCCAACACCGGGGCAGAAACCTGCTGTTCTCATGAGCTCCATAGTCAGGAGCTAGCTCTACCAAAGCCACCTCAGCATAGCTCTGAGCCCCTGCTCATATGCTGCTGCATCTTGTAGCTCCAGAGCAGCACCTTTGAATACAGCTGAGCTGGCCTAGCTCTCAGGCTGGAGGTGGCCCGGGCAGAGCCTGCCTAGGGTGTGCACGTGGCAATTTTTTGCTCCTGTTCCCACAGGCTACATGTATTACACACTGATACTGGCTGCAAAAACACAGATGCTGTAAAGTACATGTGGTACAAAAATACTGCAATGAAGCGCACAAACACATACATGTGGGCTTATGAATTTAGGTAAGTAGAGATATAAGCAGATCTAACTAGTAAGAGGGAGGTCTATTAATGCTCTTCAGCAAATTATAGGCTTTTCGATTTTTTTTTTTTTATTATTATTTTTTTACCTTGAAGATAAGAGGAGACAGAAGCAGCTTTTCTTTTATATAGCCAGGCTTGCTGGTTTTGATAGCTTTGGAACATAGCTGCTGATACATTAAGAAAATACAATGTGGCAGTATCAGCCTATGCTGTGTGCCGGTCTGTTGTGTGGGGGTGGGTACAGAAAATGATCACAAGGCAAAATGTGAACTGTGTGTAAAACCCCAGTAACTTATCTCCAGAAGAGAAGTTTATGCAAATTACCATTAAAGCCTTTACTCTTGTTTGCTGATAAATTTATAGACATTAGCATCAAGGTAGCAATCAGGATTCATCAGCTTTATTTTTTTATAACCTGTTAGTCTCTGATAAATTCTCTCTTCCAGTGACATACTGTAACATTGTGCAGTATTAAATGATACATACAAATAAGAACCTAATGGTAGATTTAAAAATGTTGCAGCAGTCCAAGTTCTTTCATTTTCCTGATTATAATGGTATTTGCATAATGTATGAATTCAAACATTATTGCTGTTAAATAATGCATAAATATTCTCCCATGCTGAAATACATCTATTTCCTCTCCATGAATTATTTTGAATGTATCATTCAGTTGTTTTTCTATTTAAAAATGTAGTTAGAACTCTACATATATCAGTATTATGATTGGAAGAAGTATCATCACAAGTAGTTGGCTAACGCTCCAAACTGTAAATGAAGAATACATTATTAAATGGACCATCTCCTTTCTTCTTCAGAAAGCATTATCATCAGAATACAATATTTAGTATTTCTGAAATGTCAGAAAGAAATGCAGGTACATATTTGATTAGCTATTTGGTCTTAGAAAGAAAAAAAGAAAAACAACATTTTGCTCCCCAACCTGAAGGGAATAAGAACATGGTCATATAGAAAAAGAGATAAATTTGTAAGAGGGGATTGTGTGAGTTCTTGAATAGCTCTTTGTGAAACTAAGCACCATCAACACCCATTGACTTCCAATTCCATATCCCCCAGATGATGGGCCCTTTTATTTATCTTTGATTTTGTAAAATGTGCCATCCAGCAAACTCTTAGATAAATCCTGTCAACACTGTCACAAGAGTCAGTTACATCTATGACAGATGACAGGATGAATAAAAGGACAGTGGGATTCAAGTATCTAAACTTGAGCACAAGAAAAATTTAACTCAGTGCACAACATTTAACAATAAAAATGCCAAAATCAAAATAACATAAAATGTATGTCCCTCCTGTGTCTGTAGCCCAGCTGCAATGGTCAAAGAAGGTAAAGAATTTAATAAAACCGCAAGGACTCAAAAATATATTGTATACATGCTTACTTAGAAATGTGCAAATTTGCCTGCATGACCCTAGGATCTTTTTTTTCTGCTTATGCCATTGCAACATCTTTGTTATGAAATACCTGCTTCTTGCAATTGCAGTGCTTAATGTAAGTTTAAACTATTGACTTCTAATTGTATTGCCTCTATCTTTTCCCTCCTCTAAAACTGGTGGCTTTTCTTTTTAATTACTTTTTACTTACCATGTAGGCATGACTTAGTGTTTCAATTTGGACCCTAATTTGCTGGATTCTCTTGTCTCAGTCAATTTTCCATTTGGTGAAGGTAGGAAATAATCCAGTCTCTAATAAACATCATATTTTTTTCAAGTGTGTCATCTTTTATGATTTGTCATTATACTGCTAAAATGTGCCCACTCCCATCAGCACCATCACTATTACTTTACCCATACATCCCCACACACATATATATACATATATGTGCAAAGAAACTACTTACTCTGTTAAATAGATTTTCTGTCACTGCTCCTCTCTTTTTTCCATTACTGCTGTTGATGGTATAGTGGAAATGCACTTTTAAAACCTAATAAGCTGATTCGGTGGTAAAATGAACATATTTTGCTTATACTTATTTAAAGTGAGCCTGCATAAAATGGGGAACATTCTGAAATGGATTACATCAACTTGAAATTATTGCAAATAAAACAAAGAAAATGTCATCTCTTAAATTCAATACACTTGTTAACTCAAATAAAACTGTGAAAATTCATGTTGGCTTCTAATGCATAGACGTCTCAAAAAACAAAACAAAACCAAAGCTGCTTCACAAATGCTTTACCATAAATAAAGCTCTTGGTTTACATGACTATTAGTCCACAGATTGGATCATAGAGCCATGAGCATATAGTTAAAACTGCTGCAATTTTACTCAGTGAAGATATTGCAATTTTTGTAGCTGAGGTATGATAGGGAAAGATCCCACCTGTAAAACCTCATAATACCCACCCAGACACTCCCTAGTGAGAATTAACTCTTCCTTTCCCTTTAATCAGAGGTATTTTCTGTGTACAGAGGCAGGGTTTTTCAAACCAATTCACACCTGCATCCTCCATTCTGCAGCAGTGCCCTGTGGGCAGACTCTGCTGAGCAGATCTCAGGGACCTGAACATCTGGTTAACTTTATTCAGATCAAGTACCACACTTGGGGCTAAGTTTTCAAATCTAGCTAATAAATCTGGGTTACTTTCTCTTGGGGAGAAACATCTGCAAAACGTAGCTAAGCTGGAATGCTTTTTTTCACCTGTTTGAACAAATGTAATTGTGCAGATTCCCAATGTACAAAAGGCTGAAGAGACAAACAAGCTGCCTAGAACAAAGCTACCCTGTGTGATGTCTGCTGTACTTAAGCAATTTTCACAAGTCGTAAAGAAAAGTCTAGGTAGGTGGAAAGAAGTACACTCTAGTTAAAAATGCCTTTGTTTAATTCACAAATGAATTAATGAAGTATGAAACTCACCTCCTCCTTATCTCATTGTGGATTTGCTGTCAGGAACAGAGGTGCACAGTTCAGAACAGTGACAAAAAAGAGCAGCAGTGTACATTTGAAATGCTGCTTCCCCAGGGTCCCATGCTTTGATTTCTGCTTTTAATACTGATAAGAAGTGACAGTAGTTGGATAAAACAATCAAAATTGGAGTTGAAGAGTTTATAAATCTCCTGACACTTCAATAAACCAAAAGCCAATACAAACCTTAAAACAATCATACATCCATTTTGACTTTGAATGGCCACATGGAGCAGAACTAACACACACTCAGAGGGCTGATTTATTTTACTCATATTTCATAAATTTTAAAGAAGAAAATGCTAAATTCTACAAGGAGAAGTAAAATATTTTATAATCTTTTAGACAGTTGGTGCCAGTTCTCAGGGGAGCTTATGCCTGCTACTAAATGTCTACAAATCAATATTTAATATTTTGGAAGATGAAGTCTTAATTATCCTTCTCCCCTTTAAGCATCAAACCCACTTTCAGTGAAAATACAACCATTCATTGGCTGATAGATTGACTGCTGCTTTTTAGTCCATCTTTTCCTGTAGGTCAGAAAGGCTTACAATCACGTTCCTTGTTTGTTAAAGATTGTATACATACATCACCTGACTTTACCTATCTATAAGTTGATCTCAGCTCGTTTCTAAAACTCCTGCCATAGTTAAGTATGTGATTCAGTGTATCAGAATTAACCCCCTTCCCTGGTCAGGGCTGCATGTTTCTTCACATAGGCAACAGGGAGCACAGGCAACTAGCCTGAACTACATATCCAACATACAGACAGCAAAAACCAAGTAAGAAATAAATAGCTAAATTATGAAACCACAGCCAACTGAAAGTGAACGTGAACATTAGAGTATTATATTCCTTAAACGTTTTTAATTTGCAGTCTAGGCAAATTTTATTGCAGAATATATTTATCTCATTTGCAAGTATAATAGTTAAATGTGTGCTAAATTTATGTAGGAAATTCCGAGGAAGGCCAGATTTTCAGATATTTGGGCAATGAGAATTCTGATGCCTCAGCATTCAACCATCCTATGATTTAAAAGATTCACTCACCTACTATTTAATGGAGGTTGAAAACAAGCAAGAGCCCAGATTCCAGCATGCTCTGGATCTGGATCCTTTGAAAGTGAGTTACATGTCAAACTCTTTTACTTTCAACACCCACTTCTCAGTTTAGTATTTCCAAACATGAAGATTTTTAGCAGATGCCAAAAATGGAGTCCAGTGAAACTAATACGAATAGGAGTTTCAGCTGATTTCAGTGGAACCTGGATGAGCCCCAGGTGCACAAAATCATTGCAAAACTTAAATACATATACTTCAATTAAGTGATGACTTTTGACACAGGAACTATCTGTTCAAATAGAGCTGATAAAAACAAATGGATTTTTCTAATAGATGTTTCTATTTTAGAAAACCACTTACCTTGTTTTTCCTTGCACTTGATCCTGCACTGAAATCCTGGATTGAATCTGTGGCATGAGATTTATTTATCTGGCAGCTGATTTTGGGGTCATAGGCACAAGAATCCTTACTTCATTGCAGAGTATGACATAAGAAAGCATAATTTTGAAAGAAATGAAAAATATCTTTCAATTGTTAATACTGAAGAGTCCTTATAAATTTAAAGGCTTAATGTAAATGTATTTTTTTTTCTTTTCCCAAGAAAAGAAAAGCATGCTATATCAGACCAGAGTTTTATTAATACAGCATCCCTATATACATATCCAACATCTGTGTTGTCAAAATACTTAATGTTCAGGTAAAAAAATCCCACCACCACAACACACAACAGGATACCAATGAGGCCACAGTATTCCGTTTCATAACCCACTAAATCAAGTGCAGGTCTTGTGTCAGCGCGCACCTGTGTGTGTGAATATGCGCTCTTCTGAATCATCAGTGATGGGCACAGTCGTTTCTTGTTACGTGAAGACTTAGTGAAGAGTCTAGGCACAAGAAAAGGATCTCATGTGTCAATATAAATAAGACTGGTGTCACAGAATTTGAATCTTGTGGTGGGTTTACCTTG
>VYZX01035243.1:0-10001 GCA_013401335.1 Brachypteracias leptosomus
GCTCTGCTCCCTTCCACCTCCCCACATTTCATCAGACAGACGTGCTGTCTCCATCAAGACTAGCGTGTTATCAGAGCCACCCTGAGAACAAAGCTCCCTCAGAGGAGTCACTGGAGATGGTATCTCTTGCTCAGGGATTTTTCCACCCACATCTGCCCCATTTATTTAAGGACATCTGAGACACAGACACACTTACCTGCAGCTTCATTGTAATAGACATTGATCCTCTCCAGCTGTAGGTCACTGTCTCCGTGGTAGCTGCCAGTGGGGTCTATACCATGCTCATCGCTGATGACCTCCCAGAACTAGAAGAAATTTTTGAAAACGCCAATTATTAACCCAATCTGGCCAGCACCAGTCACACCCACCAGCTCGGTCTGGTCTGTGCACGCTGTGGCACCAACCGCTCCCTGCCAGGGCCGAGCAGCTGCTGGGGAAGGTGAGTCAGTGCTCCAGGGCTCCCCTGGCCACAGCAGCTGAGCCGGGGCAGGGCGGGCAGCTGGAGCTAATTCTTTTATAGCTCGTCTCCAAAGGATGACTCCATTTGGGCACCTCCATGACCCAGCAGTGGCTCAACACTCTCCAGCCACTGCAGGAAGACCCCTCGGGGGATGGTGCTGAGCATCCCTTGCTGCCCCCCGCAGGAGCGGCGGCTGCAAGCAGCGCCAGAGCGAAGCCCGGGCACACCGGGAGCCACGATGCCTGCGCAAGCCCCGGGCAGCTCTTCGCTTCGGAATGGGGTCCCTGCGACCCCGCATCCCCCCAGAACCAACCCCCTCACCTTGGCGCCGATCTGGTTGCCGCACTGCCCGGCCTGGATGTGCACGATCTCACGCATGGTGCCAGTGTCCCGGAGTCCCGGTGCCGCTTTCACCTCCCGTTCTCGCCGCCGCAGCGGCGGCCGCGCCCCGCGCAACCCCTTAAATGAGGCGCCGCGCCCCGCCCTGCCGGTGACGTCATGCGGGAGCGGTGCTCAACCAATGGGAGCGCGGCGGGGAGGGGCGTGGCCTCTGTATTGTCTCTCGCAGGGCGTGGTCGGGATGGCGTGGCCAGGGGTGGGTGTGGCTCCAGGTGCGGGACCGCGATCCAGATGTTGGTCCAGGTGTGGATCCAGCTCTAGAGCCAGGTCTGGTCCAGGTTCGGATCCAGGTGTAGGTCTGCGTACGAGTCCAGGTCTGGATCCAGCTGTGGTGATGACAGAGCCCACAGCTACTTTCAAGCATAGAACCACAGAATCATTCACCATCATCAATCACCTGCCATGCACCTCATTTTGGATCCTTCTCCAAGCTTCTCTGCTTGTTCCCTCAGAGAAATAAATTAAGGATATGGCAGATGACCGAGGGAGGAGGGACAGCTGAAGGGCAATAATGAGAATAACATATATGAACCAGCTGAGATACACACCTGGTTCTGTGTTGTTGCCTTGGAGAATGTCCAAACTAAATTTCAGCAGTGTCTTTAATGAATTGTGCAGAAACTATTGAACTGAGTCAAGAACTAGACTCAATGATCTCCAGAGGTCCAACATCATACTGCACCTGTAACAGCTTCAGGACCAGCAGATTTCTGCAAAGGTGAGGTAATAATTAACGTGGTAAATCATTACTGCTATCAAGAGGGGAGGTAATTGCAGCCAGATGGGGAGTTGTTTACATACTCCTCAGGTTACTGGTGCTTAGCACATAAATTGATGCAGAATGCCACTGGTTTCACTCAAACTTTTCACCTAGGGCAGGGAACAGAGTGGCTAAAGAAGCACTGTAGCTCTGCCTGATGTCTGGCTCCTGAGACCTCAGAGAAACATTTTCCCCTTATTTTCAAAAGCAGCTCTCGCTTTGCTCCAGTGAACTCACTTTTTATCAACCATGGCTCCTTTTCTGCCCTAGCACAGAAACCTCAGCTGCTGTGAAATGTCACCAGCACAGACAGGCTCAAGGTCTGCAATACAGGGAATTACATGTGGAGTTATTATACGTGGCTTTTGCAACCACAAAATAGACAGAATCACGTTGGCATTGAGATATTTTCACCAAATTCTCCTGAAATTTTTGTTCTTCACATCCTGGCTGGTGTCAGGATTTTTCTTTGATGCATTTCACCAATTCTTACTCACGGGCAGCTTTGTTATTGCTCACACAACCTCTGCATGAACATTTCTACTTGCTGTAGACATAACCCACCCTCCTGGGCAGCATCTTCTCACTGCTGGTGGAACTGCAACACAACCACATCTCTGTGGGACCCACACAGGCACTGAAGAGCTTTTAGGGTGCTAAAGTACTCCTGGCAATCATCAAAGGACCAGCCTGGAGCATTCTGATTCCCCTCCTGAAGGCACCTGGTCACTCCTGGAGATGTCTTCTTCCCCTCAGCACACAGTGACCTCCTGGGGCTTTGCAGGTACTCCACTAACGTTCTGAGCTTTTTTCTTTTTTAGGAAACTAATTTTTAGATGCTCTAGCACTGATTTCTTTGTAGATGCCCACTGGTTTGGGGGAGATGTAGCTCTAGGTTTTAAGACTGAGGGAGGTCCATGTTTATGTGTGTTAATCCCCTCGTCTGCAGCAGTGCAGAACATCTGTGAACACACAGAGAAGTGAATTAAATGTTGATCACTCAAACGTCAATTCAGAACCCTTCATTTTGGCAAACACTAACAGGTCTGAGCCATCAGTGCTGCTCAAATAGATACGGGCATTCCCCCTTGGATTTTTTAACATGGCTCCATAAATTCTAAGTGTTGAGAGTGGCAAATAAAAGCCCAAACTCTCCCATTTGTACAAAGGCAGTGCACGTGCCCAGGAACGCCCATGAAACTCTGCTCCCTGCCTGCATCAGCCCCTACCTCCCCAGTTTCCATGGCAACGGTGGTGGATACACAAGGGAGACAACAGGGATCCCACAGCATCTTAATTTCTGCCCGTGATTTCCCATTGTTCAGAAAAGAATCACAAACACACACACAAGATGTCTGCCCAGGGCTCTGTCCTCACTGATTTGTGGTGGGTGACATCACGGCTTGCTCAGGGCTGGACTTTGGGAGTCTTGCTGCTGGCACTCTGCTCCTTAGCTCATTGTTTGCCTTCTACCTGGTAACAACAATATTCCCACCTGGTGAGGACTGCCTGAGGTTCACCTTTGGAACCTGATGCTCCATCACTTGCAACGTGCATTAAGACAGGAGAATACCCCTGCCAGCAAGGGGGTGGAATAATGTGAAGGTAATTTTAATTCCAGTAATAAAATGCCAAAAAGGAAAACCTATTTTTATTTCAAAATCACAACCCACTGCAGGCACTAGAAGCAATTAAATACTACAACCCTGAGCACGCTTTTGTGAATGAGCAGAAGCAGCTTTGTTGTAGAGTATCTGGCTTTTATTGTACCTGAGGGTTTGTGTATTTGGCCGAGAACAGAGGAGAGAGGATGAGAGTGTGAGAGAACATCACCTTACAAAGCAATTTAGGGCACTGTCAATTCTAAAACAACCCATGTGGCCCCTTCTGAGGGAAGAATTGTTTCTTCATCAACCTAGTATTTCTTCCACACTCTAAGGTTTCTCTTGGGAGCTTAGATTATAACCCCCAAGTCAGGCATTTCTGTGCATGTGCTCGCACAAGCAGAGCCCCACTCCTCTGCCTTCCAAAGCCACCATAATAAACACGATCACATGTCACAAAACAGCTCCAGAAAGGGGAAAAAAATGTTGATCATCATCAGGCAGCGATTTACTGAGAAGAAAGGCAAAACAATGCAGGCTCTCATCGCTTCCCCTTGGCACACCAGATGTGATGGGGAGCGGCCAGATGGCTCCTGCCCCCACCCAGCCTGCAGCCACCTCTTCAGATCACTCCATAGATGAAACACGTCTGCTAGCTCCACCAACTGGGTCCTCCAGTCAAGATGTGACTGGGATCCCAGCACTGATGTAAATAAAATGCTGATATCACATTTTCCAGGGTAGCTTATTCCCCACACGACATGGAGAATAAGGCACAGAGAGTGACTTTGATCTGCAAGTCACCATTTCTTTTGTTCCTTGGCCTCCTTGCTTTATCTCACCATCTGAGAGATGCTTGTAACTCAAACTGGCACTGAGAAAACTCTAAACTTCAGCTGGTGATGTCTGCTAAGAGAGGCAACCATTTGTGGTGGGATTCAATGTACATTGTTTAAAATTGCAGGAGAGTTCAGGGTGCACCAGGGGTTGAATCAACCCAACATCTTGCTCTGGTCGCTCCTGCTTCCAGCTGCTGCCCTTCCCTCCTCCTCTGCACCAGCTCTCCCTCTGACACACTCCTTGAGCCAAGAAAAAGCCTCACCCCCAGTTTGCTGTCCCTAACTGGAGTTTAGGAGCTGAACTGGCTGCTGGAGGGGCCAGACATGCCCTGGAGCTGCCTAGAGGGAATAACACAGAGGTGACACCTAAAGCAGGGCTAGGGGAATGGGGATCTTTTTAAAATGCAGTTTTTTAGGAGCTGGAGGACACTGACTCAGCCCCACCCATGGAGCTACCCCCTGCTGCAAGTGGCAGCTCTCTCCGTGCCCTGGAACTCTCCTGTCCAAGCTCACCCTTTCCCTGCTAGGGTGGGGCTGGAATTTCCCAAAGCCAGTCATACAAACAGTTTATTAATTATAAGGCCAGCATTATGCTGGACACAGCGCAGCAGACTGTGAGAAGTGAGTGCTTGAATTTCATTCCATGTTCGTGAAGCTTGTTGGGACACCATTTGAATTCTGCTGGAAAGCCCTGTTTAATTATTCACTCGGGAGGTGGTAACGTTCTAGTACACTCAAGGAAAATGTGGAAACATTTTTCAGTGCAAAACAGCAGAGAAGTGTTTGGTGACCCAGCTACACGAGCCCTGTCATCTTTGGAGCAAGTCCTTTCACACTCTGCTTAGGCTGGGTTAGTAATAATATTTGTTTGCAGTGATAAGGCATCCTGGCCAGAAAGAAAATAAAATATGCCTTAAGATTACCAAGCAAGCCAAGTGAGGAAAAATAACCTGATTATAAGAGATGACATATGGATAAATTGAGACCGATTGGAAAATCTCTACTCTACAAGAACCAAATGTAATAACCAAGGATTTAACAAAGCTAACCTGATTTCCCCCCTTCCAAGTGGAACTCTGCCTGCAAGGGAAAAATGGCTTTGAGTGGAGAGGAGGGAATGAGCTGCTCTTCACTTGTTTGTTTCTTATACACACACTTCAAAAAGAGACAATTTTTCTTTCTGGCAGGTTCACAACTAAAATACTTGAAATAGGACTGATGTAGGAGCAGGGAAAAGGCTGATTCTTGTTAAACCCTCAGGGAGAGGAAGGGGTTGTCACCTGCAGCGTGTCCTTGGCTGGGGGGCCAGACTTTCACATCCCCCCCACACCCTCCCTGTGCTCAGAGAGCTCCAGCTGGACAAGTGTCCTGCAGAGTCAGGGCCAAGAAATGTCCTTTTCCAAAATGCATCATGGCCTCAGGCACTTTCCTCTGACCAAATGCTTCCATTTTGCATTTCCACATGGGCAAGTTAAAGGTAACAACCGTCTAAAATGGAAGGATCTGAGATCCAATAGTCTACTCTGTCCTGTCTTACTAAATAATGAGCAGAGCAGGACAGGGGATTGCTGGAGTATCCAAAGGCATGGAGGAATTTTAGATGGGAAGCAGGAAAATCCTCAAAAAAATATATTTTTAGTCACATATAAGATCAACTCATACTTATTTATAAAGGATTATTTTGAGTTAAAGGAAAGGGGAAAAAAATAACCTTACTTGGATTACCTCAGGCACATGCAACACATCAAAAGAATCACGAGCTTTGTTCTCTGGGAACGCAGAAGCAGCTGAAAAATGCACAAGAAGATGGAGAAGGGGATTATTTGTATCTGAGCAAGCAATGCCTGCCCTGCAACGAGCAGGTCCAGGGGAGCAGCATTACCTGGAGCTCCTACACCAGCGACCACATCCAAGCAGCCCCTAAAAGTATCTGTTCATTAGACTTGAATGTGGAATGGAAAAGCAGAACAACATCCCTTTGGGAGAAGGGGTATGTGAAGTCGCCTGACTTCTCCAGAGAGAATTTGATCTCCTTGTAGCTTTAACAAACAAAAATATGTGGCCTCATTAAACAGAAAGCAAGAACTGAAGCACCTCCCACAGCAAAGCAAAAGTTAAAATAGTTTAACAGTGCTTCTTTAAAAAAAAAAAAAAAAAAAAAAAAAGTAAGAAAATGAGCTGGGGGTTTTTTTGTTGCTGCTGTTATGGGGTTGGTTTGTTTGGGTTTTTTGAAAGTGATTTCAGTGGAAAAAGCTTGAAACTTACCTTGCTCAATGCCATCCCTGAGCTTCATCCTGATCTTACACTCACTTTGCTACGGGGCTCACAGGAAGGAGCAAAGGATGAAGGAAGCAAGGGGAGAACTCTGGGATGTGATAACATCATCCATGAGCAGAATTCCCTGCACAGAAGATTAGGGCTTGCCCCATTTTTTGCAGAGAATTAACGGAGAAGAGACCAAACATCTGGATTCCCTTCTTTCTTCAGGTTATAAATCCTGCTGCTACTTTGATGTACTGTGTTCTTCACCTCATACCTTCTGGAAACACACACCTGTCAGCAGGATGGGCCTCGGGTTTGATCCTTACATTATCCCATCACTGGGACCATTGCACGTTTAATGCCACCCAATGTCTGATGTCTGTGGGCACCTCACCTATGTTGGGAAGAGGAGAATCATTATTCTTCCACTTGGCAGACTGGAAAACATCTGTTGGGAAACAGCTGTGTGCCTCGTTCCCAACAGGTACTTCAGTGTTCTGAAGAGCCAGACCCCACGTTGGGCTGTCCTTCCACCACACTGCTGGTGCAAGGGCTTGGGCTGAGGTCCTGGAGCTAAACAGGGAAGGGAAAGGAGGAGATTGGCATCCCAGTGCTATCACGCCTCATTCCATTTCTATTTCAATTAAACCTACATAGTACCTAGCTGCTTTTACTGCCTTGTTTAGCTTTAGATCTTGCATCCACCAGCAGACAAACACTGAGTTGTCTGCCTTGGTCAAGGCATTCTGCTAGTGTGCTTTAAAATGTCACACATTAACAACAGGAGCAAAAACCCCAAATCCAGACACTGTTCCCTTCCCCAACACCACCAGCTCCAAATTGTCAAGAGAAGAGAACATTTCCTTGCAGGCCACCATTGATACGTTAAAATAAAAATATATTGCTTGGTATTATTAACTTCTATTTCAACACAACTGAGTCATTGTAAGAGGCTTAAGCTGCAAACCACTAAGTCTAGACTATCCATCCTCATTTCTTCCAGGCTCATTGCCTCATGCAAGACCTTTAGAGGTGTTACTCATCACATGGACAAAACCAAACCAACGCCCTGGAGAGGTAGAAACAGTCAGATGACCCAATCCCAAACCCTGTCAGGGGTTCTTTCTTTGGGAAACAGAAAAAGCACAACCACGAGCACTTGCACAGGCATCTGTTGCTTGGCACCCAGCCTCCAGTTCTTACAGTCAGTGGTCTCCTGGGTGATAGATACAGCTGAAGCTCAAAGATCCAACAGAAAAAAATGGTACTGCAGCCCCCAGACCCAGGGTGAGGCTCATCCTCCCTTATCATTGATTTACTGTTCCTCCCAAGCAGTTCTGAGCATCTCCTCTACATCTTCCAGTAGCTGTTTCCCTCTGTTTCCCTCAACTCCTACTGAAATGATGGGTTTATTATTTTTTTCATTATTATGCCTGGCAAATAAGCTGTGTAGGATTTATGAAAGAACATGTTTCTATGTGGAGTATATCTATTTATGGCTTCTCTTCCTCTAGAGAAAAAAAAAAAAAAAAGAATACAAACCACAAACAATGTAGGCTGATGTCCTACTTTCTAGTGAGGGAGCTGTAGTGAGAGGTGTCCCTTGGGTTAGCTAGAGATGGAGTGTAATCACACTAAGAATTAGAAGCCAGATATGCTGAATACTAGAGAAACCTGCTACAGCCTCACAGCAGAAAGTTCTTTGCTGTCAAACACCAGGTTCTCATCTTCCAGTGAAATTTTGTTCAGTTCCACGTGCTGGCTCCCATTCCCAGCTCTACGGTGAGCAGCTCCAAGTGCAGCCCAGCTGGTAATTTCAAGGGGAGGTTACTCTGACAACCAGATAAGCTGTTATTTCCCCAAAGGGCCCGGGGCAGCACGTATTAACCACAGTTAACTGCAGCAGCCTCCATTTGTTTAATGCTTAATCCTAGAGCTGCTCATACAAGTGCTGCTGTGGCTCATGTTGGTTTAGTGGCAGTTTAAGTCCACCAGGAATGGAGCACAGATGAGAAAAATCTTCATCAAGGGCAGGTTGTCCTGTAGACCAGGTCAACAGGCCCATCATCACAGGGACTGGGGACACTCAGGGCAGGGGCTGCAGCAGAGCCAATTAACAGAGCCAGACCAGGCGAGATGTGTTAGTCATGCACAGCAGCTCCCTTTTAAGCCTTTTTTCCAGCAGTGTCTTGGAAGCATTTCATTAAGGGATTACAAAAGGTTGCAGACATGTGGGTACCAGCCCTTTCAGAGGAACCATAGTAATTGTAGCATTGGTAGCAGTTCTCAGAGCAACAGGTTTTGAGTCCAGGAGCACTCCCCTAAGTGATCATTGGGTGATCTAAGGACTAAGCTCCCATCTTGGGTAACTGCAGTACTCTGGGGGTGGATTTCTTGCTTTGTAGGAACAGGAAAAAAAATCTCATAAACCCTCTAACTGCTGACAACTGCATGGGATGCAGGGTTCTCACATCCTTTAAGTAACAGCAACACAAGTCCCCCCTTCCTCCAAGGAAACCACACTTACCTTGGCAAAGATGCACCGCTCCCTCCTGCCTGGGTGGAGGTCCAGCTCCTGCTGCAGGCACCAACAGCATCCAAGAGCAGCAGCCCTGCAAACGCATCACTTGGAGGCAGAGGTGCCTATTGCCAGGGTACCTACAGGTGGCTGCTCCAAGATGGCTTTTGAGCCATGTTATCTAGAAATCTGCCCATCACCTCTTATCTCGTAAGGGGAACTGATTGCCCTGAGGAGCCAATCCCTTTAAACAGTTAAGGGCAGCTTAGTAGCTATTTTGGGGAAACACTCAATAATCGTATGGCTGAAGAGAAAGTTCAGGTTCTCAGTCAAGTTCTCACTAGTACAGACTCATGCTTCTCTGCATGGAGGTTTAATATTTAGAGAGGAGGAGTGGGGGAAAAGACAGCAGAGCTCAGAATCATGTCTAACCACAGGAAGCCACCCATGTACATGGAATAGAGGCCTCAGAAGGAGGAAGAGGTGCTCAATGGCAGCGGGGGAGCCTGCAGCTATCCCACCAGATCAGCTTTGACAGCTTGTACTGTGGAATTCCAAACCTTCCCACTGACCTCACTGCCATGTCCATCCAGAAATAGGAGTGGCTGGATTCTCCAGCGCAGTGTCTTGTTTCTATTAGCTAAGGCAGCTTTCTCCCCAACAACAGATGAGCTGCTAGACACAGGAGTGTCCAACAGTGACCCCCCCAGTTCCCATAACCCAACTCCCATCTTAAGCTGAGCTACTGCTCTTTCCTCACCCTGCTAAAGTCAGTCCGAGAAACGTGGTTTTATTGAGCTAAACCCTTCACTGAGGGAAAGGATTAAAATGAGAAGTGAAGCTGAAGAGAACTACACAAGAGGTATTTTCTTACTCTAGAGAGAAATAAGAGAGAGGAGACAGTTTAGGACACAAAAAGCCTTTATGTTTGAGAAGTTAACCATTTCAACAGAAGACTCTGAAGTATTTTTGCAACTACTGTTACATTGGACAGTCAAGGATACAAAACTGCTGACAGAAGCAACAGTGGAGAGCACCAAATTAAAAAATGCATGCTTCAGCACAACTGCACAGATTCCTCCTCTCAATGAACACTTGCCTGCTTAGACTATACTTAACTCCTACCCATCGCAACTTTACGCCTCATCCTCCTCGCCTT
>VYZX01035249.1:0-15735 GCA_013401335.1 Brachypteracias leptosomus
TCAGACAGACCCACTACAGATTGGAAGGGACTTTTATAGATCTAGGACATCTTCCACTAAATAAGCTTCTTCAAAATGTGGTCCAAAGTGAATGTTTCCAGGGAAAGGATATTCACCTCTCTGGGAAATGTTTTCCAGTGTCTCAGTACCCCCATCCTTAATCCTAGCTGCTAAGTTCTTGCTTGCTGGCCTTTTCACCATGCTCCTCATCAGCAAAAAATAGGCTGATTTTAATATCATCTATTTCTTTCACAGCCATGGACAACTGCAAACAAAACTTAGACCTAGTTTCCACAGTAATATTTTTTCTAGGTAAACTAACAGCAAAAGTTGATGAAAAAAAAATGGTTTCCTGTATCAATTTACTAGATATGCTTAACAATTATGCTTGTTTTGAAATTCTAGTTTTATTGAGTTCAACAGCACTACTCTTAACTTATGTTAAGGAAGACAAGATTGAGGATGCCCAATAATTAATCCTAAGAGCTTGCTATTGAAACAAGGAGAAATATGAACATCACAAAACAAAATTTAAAAATACTATTTTATTTTCTATAACAAGCTCAATTGAGAGCAGTTTGTGATCATTTAATAATTGATTTCTGTCTTCAGTATAGCCTGCATGCCTCCTGATTTTCTTTTTTTCTGTTAAATTACATGACAAATGATGGCTTTATCCAAGTATAGATTTTACACAATTGTGCAATTTTAAGTACAGAAAAAAACCACTGTTTTACCGATGTTGTAGATAGCCATGTATAAATACTTTTAATAGAACAAAATTCTAGAATTACAGTGAGTCCTTGAAGTGTTTGTATGTTTGGTGAATAATAAATGATTTTTCATTTGCAGCACTGCAGCATCTTACAAAAGAATTTTTATCTTTGCTCAGTGAGCTGAAAATCTGCTAAATTGTGCTTCACTTTCTTAACTCAGCCTTGGCATCAGTGTCTTTCTGAAGCAGTTGGCATGGATATTCTAAGAAATTGCCTATGCATTAAGTTTAAATTAGCTGTCATTATTATTCAGAAAATAATGAGACTGAGAGCAAATCATGTCATTAGCAATAGTATTTGCATCACTATCATATTTTCTACTCTGTTTACTGCTAAATATATAGGTTACCTAAAGGGCGAGTAAGAGAAGAAATACCAAAGAAGGAGTTAGGAGTGAACATATAAAATGTTTAGAATATTGCTTTGCTGTAGCATAAGTTGTCACATAAGAACATGCTGTTTCAGAATTAGGGTATATGTCCTTGTGTGTAAAGTATTTTTTTAAAGTTTAAAGCGGGACAGTGGGGTTTTTTTAAATATATATATATATGACACTTTTCCTAAGAAAGAAATGACAGTATTTTATAAAACACAGTTGAGGCCTCCACATGACAAAATAGATCTGAATTTACAAATAAGGAATGAAGAGGTCTTTTTCTTTTTTTTCCCTGAAAATGCCTCTTAGTCCAGTCCATGCTTAATACCTCAAAGAAATTTGTCTAAGTCCTAGGGCTGCAAAGCCTTCCTTCTGTTGTCAGATCTTAATATCATCTTTTCTTGACGTATAGATAGACACAAAAAAAGTCTTGAATTTGGGCACAATATTATTTTTTCTGTTTATCTCAGAGTCCAAATACAAAGAGGAGACCTCTAATAATTAGGAAAAAAAAAAAAAAGAAAAAGTAGTGGTTGGAGAAAGATTAGTAATTAGGATTCTATTCATCATTCTATTCATCTCACTTATATAAAAGTGTATGGTTGGTTAATATTAACCATAGATGTGCCCTGTTTTTCTCTACTAGTTATAAAGGAAGCTTAAGATGCTCTTCTTAGATATAATGTCAACATTTGAGATACATCAGTGAAGAGCAGAAAGACAGGATGAACTCCTGAATAAAGAAAACATCAAAAATAATCCATGGGGAAGAAAAGGCCTTAATCACATGCACCCAATTCTAGAATAGTATCACTAAGGACATCAAGCTTGGGAACAGAGAAAGTATAAAATAAGAAAGCCTCACAATAGTGGAACTGAGCGAGACTGTAAATAAAAATTAGTACCAATATGAGATCAAAGTGTGAAAAACAAAAGAAAAGGGTAAAACAAATTAAATCAATAAAGATACTATTTCTAACATAAGTAAAGTTCAATATTTACTCTTAATAAGCTGTCTACATCTTGAAATGTAAGCTGTCTGTAAGGAATATTTTGGACACATTGTAAGTTTTCTGCAGAAAATAAACAATTCCAAACCTGGAATATTACACACCTATGTATTAAAAGGAAAAACAATAAAACCTTTATTTTAGGAAAAATGGAGTCGCTGTAATCCTTTAATTTTTGTCCATTTTGCATCTCAGGTAAAGGCCTAACAATAGAAATTCCCACAGTCTGACTCACAGCTATTTTTGGCTTCTTATGGTCTATCACTTTACTAGCCATTCCAGTATCTACCTCTACCATTAATATTTGAATTTGAAAATGCAAATGTTACTATTCCTGCTACCAACATGAAATTTCTATTTTTAAAATTATTGAAGAGGACATATTTGCAGTGATAGTCCTACTCCAACACTCTCCTGGATTTGAATGCTTCATGGCTCAGGCAGAAACTAGACTAGTATTAAAGCACATCTCTCTACTGTGTAAGAATGAGCCAAAGAAGGTTATCGTCTAGTCTTTGACATGTAAATTAGATGCTTAAAGGTAGTCACAATTCTTTTATGAACACAGATAGATATCTGGAAGACATTTGAAGCTTCTAGCCTAAGAGATCTGTATGTTAGACAGATAAGAACATAGAAAAAGTCTGTGTCCTGACACAGCAACAGCTAGTGGTCAGGCCCTAACAACAATATTGGAAAAGTCATCAGATTACTAAGCATGACTCAAGACCATCTTGTAGCTATGTAACTAATTCATTTGGTTCCTTTATTTTTCTGAATTTCCTTTCTCAAAATTATGAATAAGTCTTAAGTGTTCAAACTGTGTTATGGATCTCAGTTCCAGATTTACCTCTAGTTAGCAGGTTACATCTGGAGGTCTTCATATGAAGTAGGGTCTCAGCTCTCATTTTAGCCACTGTGGATCTATTCAGTAAAGTCAAGGATATCTATGGAGCAATTCAGTTCAGTCTTATTAGACAGTTAGAAATCAATTCAGCTTTCCATACACAGTTTTTTTTGAGACATCTTAAGTTATCCAAAAGGTTCAGAGACAGTTGGTAGATATGACTGCGGGAGACAGGAGCTTTTCTGAAGTGGCAGCTGGAAGCCAGGTGGGATACTTTAGAATGTCTCAAATGACATTTGGTAGAAAACACATGGGCAACTGAACAGAGACCATAATGTCTGTATCACTTTTCTTCAGTTGCCTTTTATTTTAGCACATTGAAACTATGTGTGTAATTAAAACAAACAAACAAAACCTGTGATAGTGTTACAAATCTTTCTGAACATTTACCACATTATAATATGATAACTCTTTTTTTCATACACACAACATCCAGTTTTTCAGAGTTGGTTAATAAATCTGAAGAGAAATGTTAGAGAGAGATATAGCCTAAGAGGAACAGTCAAGGAAGAACAGATATGTTTGAAATGTAAAATGAGATAGCAAGCTGATGAAGCAGAGAGGCAAATAAAGGTTGTTCCAAATGGCAGTAGCTGCAAAGCTTCTAATAGCTGTAATGGTAAGTGCAGATAGGAAAACATAAGCAGAGTAGATTGTTAATGAAGGAAAAAAGGGCAAGTCAGAAAACATGCCTTTAGAGAAGCATGATAGAGATCTTTAAAACATTGGCAGCAGATTAGAAATGAAACAAAATAGAAATAAACTGAATTGAATGCAGGAACAACTATCTTTTCATGTGGATAACTGTGATTACTGTTTCTTAAATATGTGAGAAAAGAGATAATAGTTTTCTTAGTTTATTTATATTAGAAGTTTGACCAATTTGGAAAGTCATAAGAAGATGAGATGATAATAAAGAGCAGAGAAAATGCTGAGTCCATGGTTGTCTAGGGAATTACCTATACCATAACAAAGAAAAGAAAAATACGAATACTGTACAGTCCTTAGACATGCCCATAACTAACAGTGGTGTATTAGGACAACTTATGTTCTGGAGTCTGAATGAAACTTGAATGGAAAATACTTCAACTGTAATTTCCCCTCTGAAATTCAGAGCATTCTGTATTTAAGACACATCTCTCTCCCTCTTCCTAAATATGTATGAGACCCAGATTTGAATTGACCCATCAATTATTCTTCCTATGAAACAAGGAGCTGGGCTATCTCATCATAAGCATGGCTAGTTATGCAGTAATTATACACTCAATTTCACTTTAACACAATCTCCACAAATGGTTAGAGAAAGTATCTTTCATGCTTACACCTTTCTTACATCCTTACTAAGATATCCTGTAGTGTACTGGGCTAGATGGATCTTTGGTTAACTCAGGACAGATAGATAGTCTTCTGTTCTTTGTCACAGTAGCCAAGAAATGTATAATCTGTAATGTTAAACTCCAGATGACCTAAAATAAATGAAAATAATTTCTCCTTCATATGGGAAGTCCTTGCAACATAATCATAGTCACAATAATAATTCATACATGATCATCCTCTGTTTGTACAATACATCTATTCCTAAATTTGTTTTGGTCCCAGCATGAAGAGTGATATAAACTTAATTGTATGAATAATGCAAAAACATTTAATTGGGAACACTGAATCTCCTGGTAACTAGTGTACTTTCCTGACAAATGAGAGATGTGGATTCAGATGCATCCTCAGGATGTGGAAACTCTTTAACTAGAACTGTTCTATGTATAATGCTGGATAAATATACAACTGAAATAAGAAATGCATTTACTGTATACTCAAATCATGTGTTTCTTAGTATAGGTGGTGTCTAAAAGTTAGGATTGTCTAAAATCTAGGTCTTGATCAGGTAACTAAACAATTAAAAGGTACATTTTAGCTGATAATTTCAATCTGGAATAGTCTCATTCTGTGATTTAGAATTTCAGAAGTTTGAATCCAAAAAAAACCCCAAAAAACCCAACCCAAACCAAAAAACTCACATGTCTCTGAAGGACAAATCCTACATCTGTAAGTTCAAAATGGTCCTTGTTAGCAGCATTACTCTGCAAATAAGCAATTTAAAATGACGTCTGACCAAGATGTGAAAACAGAAGTAATATTATCTAGGAATTTTACCATGGGAACAATAAGCCATTTGAAGCTCAGCTAGTGTTAAAAGTTCAAAGAAATGTGAAGGAGAACTAGAACAGAACAATTAGATCTAGACCAAACAGTACTTTTGTCTCTGGATCAAAACAACAGGTACCTAAAAAGAAAGCTCATCTGTTCCTGTTATTTCTGACAACCTGGTGTTGGAAATAACTGCTTTGAAATTATGTAAGATTTTGACAGGTTACAGGCAGTCTAATACACTAATTATGAATCCATATTGTAGTTTGAAAGTACTGCATTACATGAAAAAGAAATAAATATGGGATTTTTTGCTTTTTTTTTTTTTTTTTAAAAATTGTGAGGTACAATTTAACATTGTTAGATACAATGATGGAAAACCCCCAGATTTTTCAACTGATCAGAGCCTTAAAAGCCAGTAATGCAATTTTGGGGAACTGATTACAATCTTTATAAAATCATAAATTTGTAACAAAAGTCTTTGATAAAAATCTAAAAAGGAAATTAGCTACCAGGCAAATATTATGCAACCTGGTGCAGGCTGACATTTATGAAACAGTGAGAATATTTTGCACTCAGATATCACAGGAATCCAAAATGCATGCAGCTGTCACAGTCAGAGTCTGGTGAAAACAATGACAGAGTTGCATGCAGTATGCAATACAGTCAAATCAAACCAATTCAAAACCATCAACAGAGTCTAAGACTATGTACAACATACAGAAAAAGTTGCAAAAAAAAGGTAACCAGTCATATCACTGCATGGGTATCAAAAGCTACAAATAATAGCAGCAGAAGGATAGCAAGGCAGATTACCTGCCTCATCTGATTTCTCCATAAAATACATAATTAAAATATCTTAAAATATTTGGACGATCTTCCTGAAAGGAAATAAGGTGTGAGATAGTTTTAAGTAGGATATGAGTGCTTTCTGTCATTCTATAAATAAGTCCTTTAATAAAAAGAAACCATTAAAAGTGCACTCATTATTATATATAAGTTTACAGCCGTCTTACATAGATGAATGGATATATGTCAAATCAGAAAAAAAAATAAAAATAAAATTGTTATGAAAAGTATTGAATTAAAAAAAAAAAAAAGACTCCAAATAGAATTAAAAGCACAATACAATCTTAGAGTATTGACAATATACTTGGAGGCAGGAAAGAAGTGATGTGTGAAAGTATAAGAGTTGCAAAACCAATCTGTACGAGAGTGGGGATGTGACACTGGATTGTGGTTACTTTAATTCAGATTTTTGACAATTTACACTCATAGGGAAATTCTGATTGTGAGATAAATGAAGCTGAAAAAAGGGGCTGGACAGAATCATTTTCCAGTTGGCCTGGTCCATATGGGACTTTTAGGAAAAGCAACAAAACTCTTTGTTTGTAAAGAAACTGAAATAAAAAAATGTATTAAAAAGCTAATATCTGGCACTAATTACCAGGAGAGAAAGCTTTGTGGAAATGGCAAATCATGCTTCTTAAGCTTGATGGCATTTTTACAGGTACCTTTGGAAAAACCATTAATATATCTCCTAGGAGTCTGTTTCTTCAAACAGCCATATGGGTTTTATTCAGCCTCTGAAACATTCCATAGGAAAATAAAACACATTTCACTGTATAGACAGTTATATACATAGAATACATAGGAAAAAATAATGTGGGGAAGGGCAAAGGAAGAAGTTTCTAAACAGAAATATTAAGAAAACTTGATGGGTTTGTTAAAGCAGAAAAATCTAATGGGAGTAACATGAGTAAGAGAAAAAATAGACAGCAAAATTTACACTTCTTAAGAAGTACTGAGTAAATAACCCTAAGGAAAAAAATCTTTTAAAAATGAGGAAACTAATTCTTAAAATCTTTATCTTGAAACAATACCACACCACACCCAATTGTCTGTCTGTGCCTGTCTGTGCCTGTCTTCTGGAACCATATTATTCCTCAACTGCTACAACTTCATGATCAAAATGTCAGATTGCTATTTTGTACATCTATGGAATTGACAAAAATTTGGCTAGGATTCTCATTTTAGGCATTTGCACTGAACAGAAGCAGGCAGTTCTGGTGTACGAGTTATTTTAATAAATAATGATGGTACTTTAGAGTGAGATAAATTTGCTTCGAGAAATGTCTATTGACTATACAGACTGTCCAGGCTTACTAACTCAAAGCAGACACCTACATTTTAGAAGAAAAAAGTACCACACCATGCATCTAGATGATTACATTCAGAAGGATTATTTTCTTTATAATGATTATATACATTTTCCTGCTTATTTCTTTGGTTTTAGCAACTATTGTGAATCAAAAGTCATCATATTAATTAAAAAGCCATGGAAAAAAAAACCCTTCTAAATTTGGAAATTTTTTTCTTTTATTTTTTTTTTCCAGGTACAAACTTACAATCCTCTAATATAATCTGAAACATTATAGGAATTTGGAAAAAACATGGTTGTAGATATATCATTTAGGTATGTGACAATATCCATATTTTGATATTGCAACACATTAACAGTCAAAGAATTCTTTCATATTTACAAGTATAAAATGCTTTGGAGTTGTGTTCCAAAATTATGAGTTTCTTAATTTAAAATAATTTCCTACTTTGTCATGCTAAACAGTAATCATCAGATAACTTCTGATATTTTCTTTCATTTGTTGGTTTTCCTTTTATCTTAAGGTGCCTGGTTTTTTTTTCACGACTGCTACTTTAGAGGGCAATCATGAAGAATGAATACAACCACAAATATAACAGATGTCTCATTAAATTAGCTTCAATTGCTTCTATATGACCTCTGTCAAGGAAGTGAGACTCAAATTCCAGCAAGCAAGAGCAGCTGCAGATTCTCCTGTTAGATAACAGTGACCTGCTTTCCCAAGGGTAGTGCCCATAAATAAAAGAATTGTGGTCCTGCAAACAATAAATGTGATTAATGCCAGAATAACTTAGCAAACATATCTTCAGCCACATAGTGATGTGACATCTTGGGTCAGAAAGAATAAATTCAGTAACAACAATTAAAAATATACACTAGGTCAGCAAATCTCAGATGGACTCAGAAGAAACCCATACACCAAGTTTAATGTCATCATGATTTTATCATCTTTGGGTTTTTTTCCCTTCCCCTCCACTCCTCTACCCACATCCACACCCCATATATTTAGGTGGTATATATGTATCTATATATATGTGTATCAGCTTAGATACCTAATGAATAATCTAAATGTAAAAAAAGTGTGAGAACAGCTCTATCTTCCTGTCATCTCTTTTTACAGAGTTGAATCTAGAAGGGATAAAAGATGGCAGAGAAGTAGATACTGTAGAAATCACTAGATAGCATATTGATAAATATAACCATAGCAAAATGGAGCTGGCATGGCCTAATGATCCAAGTATTTGCTCAGCTTCTTGAGCAGGCTTTGTAGCTCTCAAAGAAGTCTTTACTTTTGCCATTATATATCTCAATATATGTACATGTTAGGTGAGGTGACTGGAGAGTATAAATAATCAAACTTTTGAGGCCAGGGTAGTCATAAGAATACAAGTGCAATGCCCATACGAATTTAAGATTTAGCTGAAGTGATATATCAAGACTGTTATCTTTCTTTTGATATTTCTCAATAAGTTCAGTGCTCAGGATTTTTTTAGGGGTGAGGAAGCCAGACACACGGTACACTAGGAATGTCTTGTCACCCACAAAGCAGACAGCAGTAGCTATCCAAAATGCCAATTTCTTACAACCTAAATTGCCCAGCAGTCCTTCCTACAAAATTAAATTACAAGTTTAGATCTTAGTTAGGAATATACTACTACACAATTATTTCCTAAGCTTTAAGGAATAGTCTTTCTAGAAAGATGAATCAAAATGTGTGCACACTCACTCATAAAAGGGAAAACCTCCCACACAAGGATACCCAAAGGGGGTCTCTCACACAAAGGGGATGAGGGCCGTGACTCAGGGATATATCCCAAAGAAATATTCACTCACCAAAAGGGGGGGGTGAGGACTCACTCAATCTGCAGAAGTATCCTTGGATGGTGTTCCTGATCCAAACAGAGGGGGTCACTCATGACTGCAAGACCCCACTTGCTCTGAGGGAATTGGCTTAAAATTGGCTCTCCAGAGGAGCTCCATTTATACCAACCTATGGTCATTATAATTACTTATGGGCAAGCCCATGAAAAAGGTAAGCTAAGGGTCTGGAATGCAAGGCTGTATTTAATGCCCATGAGGTGTGAAGCTGATGTTTATCAGGTCTTTGACAAACCTAGGTCTTTGTTAGATTTTGTCAGGTTTGTGTTAGGGCAGCTGCATCTGCCATGTCTTCCTGACTGCATCCTATCATATCACCAAATTTTGCACAAATACTTAGAAATTTACTTTTTACAGTGGTACAGATCAAAACTAATTCATCCATACACAGATATACATTTCCGCTTTCAAAATAACTTCATACGTGTGCCAGTTTGCAAAACTGATTAGGTAAGGTTGCAGATTCACTACTGGTTTTCCAGATCTCTTGAAGTCCTACTATTATTGTTTTAAAATAGCACTAACCCCTGTCATATAAAAGCATCTACTTATGTCAAATATAATTTCACAAAATATGTATCAGTCCTCAAATCTTACTAGTAATGTATTTTTAGTTAACACTGAAAGTCATTGGTGTGCACCCATTATGCTTTAATTTAGTTTCTCATCACTATTTCACTGTTTTCTCAAAATTCTTAGTCTTTCTTAGGGTTAGAAAAGAATATGGACTTATTCTTTGAAGGACCATTGTCAGTTACGTTAAAGAACTGAGGAGATTAAGTCTCCAAGACAGACTATTTAACATAAGAATCTGCCATGTTCAAAGTACTCCAATGACATTTTAAGGTACCACAGCTTCATTGTGAATTTAAACTGTCTGTGCCACACTTATGTATGTCTTCCAGCAAAGAAAATTAACATCCTGCCCAATATAATGAATCATTTTTTAAAAGGATTACCATGACACTCTAAAAGTAGATATGCAAAAATATAACATCCACATCTCTATAATATGTGATATAAAACCAAAAAGTATAATGTTATATAGTAGATGAAACTTTAATTCATAAGCAACTGCATCAGACATGTGATGGAAGAGATTGTAGGGAGCACAAGGAAAAAATACAGAGTGTAGCCCTACAGCCTGATAAGTATAGTACTGTCACCACTAGTAGCAATTGACAGGGTTTTTATTGACATAAGCTAGAGTTCTGGATTTGCCAAGCTATGTTTTAGCTTGTGTTGTCTTGTTTGTGGTTTGCTTTAGCTTGCTTAGTTGTAAGACTTGACTAATGACCAGGTGGCTAAAACATAATTAGTCTAATTCTTGCTTAGCTTTCTATAATTGGGTGCCCTAACACCTCTTGTTAATAATTTTTATATAAGTGCAAAAACCCAAGTAGTTAGGCTATGTAGAATGACCTAACTATAACCCTAGAATAACGATGCTGAATAAGTCATGGGATGATAGTAGAGGCTTCAAACATCTAGGCATAGGATGACATAGGAATTAACATAAACATAGGAATTGGGTGAAAGCTCGTTTCATGGATTATGAAAAGGAAAAATATAAAGCATCTAATATTTCTAGAATGCACCATATACATGGTGAGACGTAAAGTAAGATGTAAAACAAAGTTGTAGACTGATGAAGAACGAATAAAATGTAAAGAAATTTAAGAAAGACACAGAAGTGACCCCAAGTAAAAGCCTGAAGATTAAAATAAACCCAAACCAAACAAAAAGATCCACAACATTGACATTGTACTTCTGTTGGCAAAAAGAACATACAAAAGTCCATCACTAACATCACATTTCTCTTGAGGAACAGCTCAGGATGATGCCAACCTCATATTCCCCTCACTGTAGCTAAACCTATTGTGATTTAACCCTAGCCAGCAACTAAGCACCACACAGCCACTCTCTCACTTCCACACAGTGAGATGAGGGAGAGAATGGGAAAGGTAAAAGTGAGAAAACTCTTGGGGTGAGATAAAGACAGTTTAATAGGTAAAGCAAAAGCTATATTCACAAGCAAAGCACAACAAAGAATTCACTTACCACTTCACATAGGCAGGCTGCTGTTCCACCATCATGTATAATGATTACTTGTAAAAGTAAATGTCATCACTCCAAACATCCACTCTTCCTTCTTTTTCCCTTGGCTTTGTATGCTGAGCATGATGTCATATGGTATGGAATATCCCTTCGATCAGCTCAGGTCAGACGTCCCAGCTGTGCTCCCTCACAACTCGTGTGCACCCCTAGCCTACTCACTGGTGGTGCAATAAGAGAAGTAGAAAAGGCCTTGACTCTGTGTAAGCACTGCTCAGCAATAGCTAACACATCGCTGTGTTATCAACTCTATTTTCATCACAAATCCAAACCATAGCCCTATACTAGCTACTATGAAGAAAATTAACTCTATCCCAGCCATAACCAGCACACCTATTAACCTCAGAATTTAGAGGAATAGTGAGAGAGTGAGGATAATATTAGTGCAAAGACTATTCTTGCAGAATAATTGGTTTTAATGCTTGTTTTGTTTATTTGTATCAAAATCAGGTAATTCTGAAATGCCCTCCCTAATTTACAGCATTTGGACTGACAGTACCAATTATTTGCTGTATTTTGATTGCAAGGTTGGGTTTTTTCTTAATTAGACTAACAATAAATTCTTGGTTTCACATATAAGATATGTTTCTAGTTTGTTCTTATCATGAGTTTGAGTGTTGTTGAGGTAAGAGATTTATTTTGTAACTGTTACAAAATAAAGAGAAAAATCAGAGATAATTAGTAGAAATTATAAAAAAGATTTCTCAGGAAAAAAAAAGTCTGCTTTATGTGACAAAGGAAATACATGATTTATAGCTGTACAGATATGCCCTGTTTCATTTGGGTAACTTTTTCAGTATGTTGTGAGATGAAATGCAGGATTTGTTGCTTGTCACCCGAGCTTCAATGATGAACCAGGCCTAGTCCAAACCCTCCAACACATATAGAGCTGAAAAAGTTTATGTGACATCATTTTTCTTTCTATAAAAATGTGGATGGATAATATTGTTTAGAACCTGGGCAAACTGTAAAGTCCCCTTTCAGTTTGCAAGGCTAACATCTGAGAAGAACAAATTCTACACTGGCTTAAGCTATACCTCACAGGAGAATTTATTTTTTTTAAGTCCACTTTTGTCTTTCCCAGTTCTAAAGATATCACTTTTCCCCTGCCTTCTTATCCGTTTGTTTCCTATCTTTTTGATAAGTTTATTAATACAAAACAATATAACCTTTTTTTGTCTAATTTTAGATGTATTTACAATATTACTCTGTGGGCCAGAGAACAGAAAAAGTCATCTGTCTTCTCTGTGGTCTCTTTCATCATAGAAATTAAAATATGTTATACGACAGTGTTTTAAACTACATGAACTAACCCTTTTATGTATTTTCTTCTTATAGTAAAAGAGAATCAATCTTAGTTGGGATTATATTAGTATGGTTTTATTGATTGATGTCATATTAAAAACACATTGCCAAGTATACAAGGATTAACTACCTGCATTTTAGATGTTTTCCAGTCTCCTGTTAGAAGATTCATATATTTACCTGTTAAAGGAATAAAAAAAACAGAATCTGATTAAAGTAATGTAAATTATAAAGTATATGCATCTGTTTTCACTACTCATCTTTTTTATTAGTGTCAACGAAATCTAATCTGTTAACAAAAATAGTATTTCCTTTTTTCTTCTTCCATGTTCCTGAATTCATCTATCCTAAATTTGTTTTGATTTTTCTTGCAGATACATTTCATAAGTGATTTTCTACATAAACATTTGTGTTGTTGGTTTTAGAGTACAAAAAAGTGTGTGTTTTATGCTGATATTTGGTTGTCCAGGTAATATCTTTACACATTAAAAATATTGTATCAAATAACTGAACGATAATATTTAGATACTTCCTTCTCTATGTTTAAAGTCATTATACTTTGTGAGGATATGTGCATTAGTCTAAATTGAATGCCTGCTGATTTCAGAAATTAAAGTGGACAGTAAATTATATCTTCAAAGGTATTTGATTTTTGTGTATATCTACCTAAACTGAACTTCAACATTTTTGAAATAAATGTCTGAAAATATAACATTTCAAAGTACTTTTCAACATTAAGCAGCTTCAATCATAATTGCGCAATACAACCAGGTTGATATTTCAACTCTTATCTCCCCTTTCAGAATGTCTGGGAAATAGTGGGTTTATTTTTATAACATATTTTAATGTTTTATTCGTGTTTAGGGATGAAGTTGTAAAAATGCCAAATGGCAATTACCACTATATTGCCTTTCAAAGTCTGTGCATTGCTATAATTATTTATAAGGTAAAAAGTATGGCTTACTTCAGCCTAAAAAGGATAACAGAGAGAATGTAATATTTTGTGAGAATTCTGAAACCAGTCCTTGTGAAATAGAAAATAGCAGAGCTTTGATAAACAGTTTTCCAACAAATATAATGGAAATGTGGCTTAAAATGGAAAACTCTGTTCTGTAAAATTACATATAGTCTCTAACACAAGAAGCTCATTATCATTATGAATGGACTTAACATTGCCCATAGGGCACAGCTGAGCCCAACCAAGGTGATGATGCTTTGGGGAAAAAATAGTTTAAAAAGGGTGGAAAAGCTGTGCAGACAGTGCTGGGTGAGACAAATGAGAGTATGCTTAGCACAATAGTAGCGTGTTGGCTAGGGAAATGCAGAATACAACTCCCAGCAACTTCATTTGTATTGGAATTATATCTATAAACTAAGTATTCTATCTCTTTGGACAACTAGCTTCAGGTATTATGTAAGAGAGAGTTTGTTAGGAGAGAAAACACCTCTATTAACCTTTTGTGCAATATAGGAAAAAACTCTTATCTACTATAAAACTCAGTGTGACTGAAAATTTGGAAAAGGAGACTCAAATATCTGGAAACTTCCATTTCCAAATTCTAATTTATTTCTGAGATAACAGTGGCAGAAATGGTAAGCACCCAAGTAAAATACTGGTTTAAGGACAGCTTCTGCAGTTCCTTTTCAGGACATTATCTGCATGCTGCATGACATACGTTGCACACCTGAAGCTGAATTAACTTTCCTTTATTCAGAAGTCCATTAGTGTCATTAATATTAATTTATCTCCAAATAAACCTTTCTAGAAGGGGACACAAAATAGGTATTATGTTTTCTGTACCTTGAGAAAAACATTAGAATCCATTCCCCAAAGCATGCTCTTTGGCTTTTTGCGGGATCTTCACTGAAAAGAATACAGAAACGGTTATTTGTTTGATATTTTCCAAATTTGAAAATGATTATCCTTGCAAAAGAAGAGTGGAAATTTCTACAAGCCTCAGAAAACAATTCATTTTCATCTTGAGAGGTAAATCTCTACCCTTCATTGGCCTCTAGCACTTCTCTCATAAAGACAGAATATGGCCTCATGTACAGTTGCTGCTAGACTTATTCAGAATCATATGAAACAAACTCCAACTGTTTTGAATACAATATCAACGAAAATGTAAAGAACTAATCTAAACTACACCACCACCAAGAATGGGAACTCAGTTATTGTTGTCCTGAAGAGAAGCAGCGGTTGGCAATCTACCTTCAGAGCACAGCGTGCTGCTGCTTTCATGTGTAGTACACTGCTGAGATGATCCATCCTAGGTCAGCAAAGCTTCCTGTATGAAAAATTTGTTAGAAGTCCTAACTTCCTCTCTTTCAGTACAATGCTGTCTTGTTGCTTTTTCTTAGTGGCTTCTCTGACAACAGTGTTGAACACAAGTTAGATATTACTTAGTCTCAACCTATGGCAGACATTGCTGGAGCAATAAAAGATGGAGGAAGATGTCTCATCTGGGGAAGATGATAGGGGAAGATGAGGTAAAGCCTGAGTGATAGCTGAATTTTTTCTACGGAAACCACCAGTAACATGACTTTGTTATCCAGTTTCATTAATAAATCTGGACAAAGCTGTTTTCACTAAACCCACTTGAATAATGTCTGCTAAGTGTTAAAAGATTTTGGACAATCTTAACAATCATATCAGATTGTATTACAGAGTATTATTAAAAGGGTTTTTTTTATCAATGTGTTACTTATTTTATATTTCCTTTCAGTTCATGTTTGGGTAGCTAGTATTCTAGACAAAAGTAAAAGTAGAATATGAATTTTAAATATAATATATAAATATTAGTGAATTGCATACATTACTTTGCAGTTCATAAATGTATTTCTCATTGGAAGCTGGACATATTTTTATCAACTTCAAACTTTGCTTAACACATCCTGACTGGACTAATGATTTTGATAACATCTAATGCAAGTACATAAGTTTGTTTTGCTCACATTAAGTCCTACCTTTACACTTTTCTTTTTAATCCCCTAGAGGGATTCCTATGAATAGTTATAATTCCTACCAGTGAGACACAAGAAAGTGTCTCTGTTTAAGGCTC
>VYZX01035250.1:0-15039 GCA_013401335.1 Brachypteracias leptosomus
TAAAACATTCTATGATTCTAGTTTTTCTCGTATGTTTTGTTGTGGTGAAAGTCTTACAGAAAATGTGCTTTCTCCTTGAAGTATAATCAGTAGTTGTAATACTCAGTATCTCACATACCGTAGATCAATTCATTTCTCTACATTTTATGAGCAATATAAAAAATACAAATATGAAGAAATACATTATATCCTCCCAATTTTGACTGTATATCCCTTAACAGCCAGCAGAAAGACCCAATGCAAAGGTCTTTTTGCTTGTATTACTTCCCCATAGTTCTGCCAGCGTCACACGTGCACAGAAGATAAAATGAAACAGCAATTAATCCAATCATCTTTGATTTAACATTAATGTAACTCAGTGAATTAGGCCTTGTTTTACATGCAACTCTGTTGTTCCAACTACATTTCAGAAAGCCCCCAAATTAGTCAATTCACAAATCATAGTTGAACCAAGAAGGATGAGGGTATTTCGCTTAGTATGGCCCTTCTGAAACATCTCTCATCTTTGTGGAAGGAAGGCAGATTAGCAAGACTGGCAACTCTTCACTAACTAGTGAGAACTGAAAATGTGAGATGCTGCAGGACCTTCGCTAATACATTCAGCTGCGCCCTGGCTGCTGCAATTGGGATGATCGGTACTTTCAGGGTAAAAACCCTGGATCTGTCAAGTTCCTTATCCTGTAACCCTTGTGAGGTCCCACTGAGCACAGTAGGAGTCATGCATGCAAGAAGAGTTAAGCACATATATATTTGTAGTGTGATGGAGCTCTATTAATACTAGCAAAAGTCAAAATTATCCATTTTATTGTAATAGTAAGCATGGAAATGAAGAAGTATTGGGACTAATCATACCGTGGTACCATTGCAACACAACCTGAAATGGCTGCACTGACTTAGGCATTTGTTTTGTCCATCTGATTGGCATCAGAGTTTCCCTGCATTTTGTTCTTTACATATTGAAGGTTTTGCAACAGAGGTGTAATACTTCCTGAAGATACATCCTTTCACTGTACTCCTACTCTGAATGTGGTTTTGATTTTATGGGAAGGGTTGGACTTAAACGTTGTCACTCAATCACATGGGCATCAAACAACGTTCAGTTGCAGTACCACTTTCATTAAGGATTCATTAACAGACACTTCACATAAAGTGCTACCACACTCTCTTTCATATTTTTTTCTCTCTCCCTACCCCCCTCCTTTTTTTTTTCTTGCAGCTGAGAATAATTAACTGTTCTTTTGTGTCATTTGTTCTCAAGGAATTAAATGCCACCTTATTTCTCAGAACAAGAATTCAACTGTCACAATTATAGCTTCATTTCAGGGGGAGAAAAAAATCATAATTTATTACAGATTGTTCAGCATGTGAAATAGGTTTAAATGTCTTTGAAAGTAAATTGTGGTATGTCATGGAGGGCTTTTGCCATCACTGTAATTGATTTATAATTTTACATTTAAAATTAACAACATTCATCTATTGTTCTCCTATTATATGAGGTTCTGGCAGGGAGTTTAGAGTTTTGTGTTCAGTTCTGGTCACCACATTACTGTAATGATAATGAAATTGTAATAGTTTCAGAGATAAAAATGATATGAAGAAGGGAAGCCAATACCAGCATTAAAAACACACTTGAGACCAAAGAACAGTTTTAGAAAAATACACTGTGTCCAAAAAAAAAAGAGTAAATGTGGGATTTATTGGAATTTTGTTAACTTTAAAACACAAGAAAGACAGACTTAATTAAAGTTTACATTAAAATGACCTACCAGAAAAGATATAAAAAATAATAATTGGGCAAATCTATTTCAATATACTTCCCACAGGTGAAACCTTTTGTTCCCTCCTTACCTTGGAAAGCTTCAACCCAGAGCGGCAGAACTGTGTCCTATCCCTGCATTTCAAAGTTACCCCATAGCTGCAGAACAGCAGAAAGAACAATTTCATTTTGTTCTGAGCGATGTCAGTGTTATGGTGTGGTTAAGCATCATAACTGCTCATCCATTTTTTGAATTGGCTGCATTTCTGGGAAAATGACGTTGAACAATGTAATAATGTCATTGAGCAATGACAAAACGGAGACAATGACATTGAGCAGTGCTGCACATATGCAGAGAAAGAAAAAAATGAGATTGCTAGGGATGCATAGGGAACAGAAAAAAACACAAGACTCTAGATCCTGGATGAAGCATTGTATTTATTGGTTTTCAGATACTGTCTGTAATTCTGATCTCAGCAGTTTCTTCAGGTTTATTTGATTTCATTGGTCTCATCAGGTATCACACATAATGACATTAGTGTAAATGAAAACAGAATTAGTCCTATTAACTAATTATTTTACAAAGAGTTATGGATAGAGAGATAAATTAATGAAGAAAGATGAGAAGGCTGATTTTGTCGGTTCTGCCAGATATACAACAGGAAACAGATTCCCAGTGGCCCCTAAAGATTCTTGTTGTGGTCTCCATCCTTTAGGCCACACATCCTTCAAAGAAGAATGCATACAGTGAATACAAATGTGAGACGAAAAAGACTGGTTAATTTACTCATTTCTTTAAAAAGAGGTAAACTCCACTGTCCTTTTCCACAGTACCTGGAGATCATCACACTGGAAACTTCTAAGATCCCTCAGATAAGAGACCTGTCCCCTCAAAAGCTATTACTACCACTTAAGGCTGACAAAGGTAATCTACAATCTGGCTCTGTCCCATAAACCCAGTTTCTAGTAATTTCTACCTTTTATTTACTCTTTTCCCCATGCTTAATTTACAGAACCACATTTCATGAAGCTTTAAATTTTCCAAAGAAGCAGCCAATAATGAAATTACATCTTCATCATTGACATCTTCATCAATTAGGTAATGTTAAAAAATGTTTGTTAGATTTCGGTTGGGGTCTTTTTCAGATTAACAGAGCGAAGGTTTAACACCAAACTGGGGTGCAGAGAAGCTCAGACAAAGCCATAACATACGACCCAGATTTAGTAAATCTTAATCACAGCAAATGAAGTTGAGGGCAAAACCAGTCCCACACATGTCCCTACAAAGGAGTTCAGTTCTGATGGAGGCTGTGGCAGACAGGGGTGTGCAGACTGGGCCGTCTGAATGGTGCAGATTATCCTCTTCTAGTGAAAGAGAGAAAGCTGAAGGGCATCAGTCCTGCCTTCTCCTCCTCCCTGATTTTGGAAAATTTTCTCACCAAGCATTTTGCATATATAGCCTGAGATGGTCACTGACTCTTCCCCAGGACAGTAAGCAAGAAATGTTCTCCAGGACACTTTCTTAGCCACATATATGTGCAAAGACATGTCACAATCTAACAGATGCCACAAAGGCCATGAGATGATAACTGATCTTTATAAGTTGAGGTTGTGATATGACCTCTGAGGCCAAGGGCAAATCAAGGACCAGGAATGGAACAGGAAGAGGTAATTATTCTGACCACATCAAACATTTCCAAGCTCTACAAGAAGCAGAACAGGACTATGCTGTTCTCATGCAGAGAAGCCTGCTGGAACCTAATACTGCTGGGAAATTCAAGGTCAGTTTACTCTAGTAAAAATATTGTCATGTAATGTTGGCAAGATCAGTGTCAGCTTGGATTACCTGCCATGCAAGTGCCAGTCATGCATGTTCTGCTTGCCTTGGGCTAGTCTAACTCGTGCTCTAACTTTTCAAAGATATTTACGCCTACATCTTCACTGGCTGACACGGGGCAGCCACAAAGCAGATTTCATTACATAGCAGCTGATTTTAGTAGCTGGAGCATCAAATCTGTTTCATCATAAAATCTTTTTGCTCCTTTTGTAAAACACATACAGCTTGTCTTCACACTCCAATCCAGTCACACAACAGTGTGCTGCTTCACACTGAAAACATGCAGTGAAAACTGTCCTAGTGCTGAATAACCAATTCCCCTATGAACAGTGGCTCTCACTCCCTACTCTCTCTCATGTGTGTTGTGTTGTTTCTTCTTAATGTGTAGAACTTAAAGTACAAATGGAGAGAAATGCATTCTTTATCTGATATACTCTTTCTGGGCTTCTCTCCCACTATAGGACTGTTGTAATGAACTGCTGCATCTAACAATCATATTTTCTGCCTGCCCACCACCCACCTTTCCCCAGCAATGCCCTGGGCTCCATAGCACACAGCTAACAAAGCCAGGTTTCAAAACCTGCCCTATTTTCCAGGGCTTCACAGCCGCACTTCTTTAACCCTTTTCATCCAGTGAGCATCACCACACACAATCCACCCCACTCCAAAACCTGAGCAAGAACACCAGGAAAAGCTGCACATCTCATATGAAGTTTCCCCTACACATGTGGGATTGCTTTGGGTTATTTCCAGGACCTTCCTCAGTTCCTTGAAATTATGTAGGAATTATTTTCAAGGTCGATATGTATTTGCCATTAACATTTTTGTGGTTTAGACTGTTCATCTGACACATGATGATGTCTCAACCTCAGCAGAGCTAGGGGGGCTGGGAAAGGGCACAGAGACAGGGATACTCTAACTTCATCACCAGGTGGAAATCGCTGCCCAGAGCCAGGCTGGAGGTGAGGAAATGGTCTGCAGCAACAGGCTGGGGGACAGTCTAAAAGTTGAGTCTGTCAGACACTTGTCACCAGTGTCTGATGTGTAATATAAGCAATTGTGCTGATTTTTATTGGGAACAAACCAAAACAGTCAAGCTCAACATCTGTACTCCGTGAATGTCAAAAGAAGTGATACATCTGCTATGGCCTGGGCCAAAATTGCCATACTTACAAGTATTCATAACATTTTCAGGAAGCCAAATCAGATCAGATTTGAATCAGTAACCCAAGCAAAAGGCTTTTTTTCTTCTTCTTACCAGAATAATCTTGGCCCCAGTGATCACTTCTGAACTCCACTAATTTTATAAGAAGGTTTGGCAGAGATCAGAATTATGTAGTTCCACATTCTAAAATCAACTGCTATGTAATATAATGTACATAATAGCAGTGTCCACATTTTATACCCATTTTATGAGCCCTATTCTTTACTCTTTTATTTTACAGGAAAAAATATTTATACCTTGTCATAAAGTGAAGGATTTATCGCTATTGCTGCCTGTGTATGGAGAGAAAATGCAATGTGGTGGGGCATAGGTTTTGTAGTGATCTTCCTTGTAGATCACCATAAAGGAAATCTTTTATTTTGTTCTATCTCAGACAAAGGTTATAACCTCTTCCAACTTCTGCTCATCTTAATACTAACAAGTGACTTCTTTTTTTTTTTTTTCATCTTTAGTAATATGGAATTACCATCATTTGAAAGAACTATTTAGGTTCCTTGACCAGAAGAGGCGTTTAACTATGTCATGTGTGATGTATGGTGCATTTAATTGCTCTGTGCAGCTATTCAAAAAGCATTCAGAAGTAATCATTTAGCATTAATATCCTGGGGCAATTCAAGGTCACAGTACATTAAAAACTAATTCAGAGTAGGTCTAGAATGCATTTTTCATACACAGAGATATATAATTCTTTTATGATAAAAGTGACAATGGCACTGCAGCATGATGAGGGGACAGGGATATTCTAAATATCTGCTACTGGTCTTATTGTAAAAGCAGGAAGACAGCTTTTTACCATTACTTAACAGCTTCTAATTTCCAATAAACTCAACAAATCCAGATGAGTGGTAATGAACAAATATGCTTAGGAGACCAACTATAAAAGCTTGATTTAGAAAAAAATTAACTCAGGACATCTGATTTATCTTTTGTTATTCTTCTAACTGCTGAACAGTTTTTTAGGGACAGACAAGCACCAAACAATTCTAACACGTCCAGAGCTACTTATGCATGTGGTACTCCTATGCAGAAAACCAAAATAAAACTACTATTTCCTTAAAATAACTGATTTTAGATTATGGAAAAGATAAAAAAAACATAAGAGACAACATTGCCCTCATGGGTCTCAGGGTGAGTCCTCAGAGTCTGGATGACGGAGCAGTCACTCTCCTGTCTTCTGGAGAGGAAATTCCCTTCAGTTAATAGCACACAACACAGAAATCACAAATATCAGACTCAGTCCGCATGCATCACAACAGGATTAGGTGCAAAATTATTCATAGCCATCCTTGTCACACTCATGCTGTTACCCACACACTGTACAAGAGAGATGTTAACAACCTACAAGTTGAATTTCATAATGGAAGGAGAAAGCAAACAAACAATTAAAACCCCAATGTTTTATTCTTTACGTTACCTGACAGCCTTTTTCGGCTGCCATAGAATGCCCTTAGACCCTGGATGAGAAGCCACTAAGACTGCACAGCCTTTTGGGAAATTAATGAGGTATATTATTTTGATGCAACAAGAGCCCAACTTGAGAGAAAGAGATTGAACTGAGTTCAGGCACTGTACAACCCCCTTCTGCATAGGTTGCACAAACCTTCCCTCATACTGGAAGGCTGCAACTGGTGCTGGAAGCTGGAACTGGAAACTAACCAGATCAAAGCTATGTCACACAGGTCTGTACCAGCTGCAGTCACTGTTCACACTTCTGCTCTCCGGCACAGGTATAAAACTTGAACTGAGGAACCAGCACTTTTTAGCTCCGAGGATGACAGTGGATGAAACACAATATATAAGCATCAAGAAGTGAGTATTGGACACCCGCTGTTGCATACTGAATTAAAGTACAGGCAAGTGCAGAGGCTGCCAGAGCTACCTTGGTCAGACATCAGATTTTTTATTTCTATTAAAAAGGAAAAGAAAAAGGTTGGTTGCAAAGGAAGTCATGAATAAAAACACTAGTGTAGGCAGGAGCTCAAGAGCAAAGTGCAGCAACACATCACATGCGACTTTCTCACACCATTCTTCCATTTTCATATAATCCCCAACGTTTCTAATAAATCATTATTTCTAATAAATCTCCATTGATAAGCAGGCAGGACATATCCCTCAACATCAGCATTACTGACATCAGCTGCATCAGGGTGCACCTATTTCATATTTGTAAGGCTTTCTCTTTTTAATAATAGCTCTATATCTAAGGAAAAAAATATCACCTTCAAAACAGGTATAAGCCTGGAATAGAACATCTAACCAGACACTACGGTGGCTTGGCTAAGGTTCCTAAATGGTGGGTATGATGGGAAAGTACTAGCTTTTTATAAATTATCTCATGTAGTAACCTGATAATCATTTTTCCATTAGATGCATTAGATCAAAATGAACCTTTTAATGTAGATATCTTGGGAAATTGCTGAACATAAAAATTCCTGGCACATCTAAAGCAGCAACTCCTCTTCAGAACAAAAGAAAGCTTAAAGAAAGGCGCTTTTTGGAAAGTCTTCCTAGGATAACAGGAGCAGTTTGAGACCAGCTGATGTGCCTCAGACAAATATGTTAATATACCCAAACAAATAAGTTTATTTGCAGAAACAAGGGGTCTAATAACAATAACTCTACAGCCAAAATGCTATTATTTCAGTCCCGAACTTTAAAGATCTTTGTCTTGTACAGACCTCTACTCTACTTTGGTCTTTCTACTCCATCATGTTACAATGTCCTATGAACACCTTCACAAGTGCTCCACAAGCAAAGTTCATCAGTAGCAAAAGGAATTGTGGAAGTAGTGAGCTATAAGAGCATGTGGAAGAATATCCTAAAATTGTCCTGAATTTATCTGCAAGCGACGCCTCCCAGAAGTTTATTTTTAAAATACCAGCATCTATCATGCTAGGCATTAGCATGGCAAGCTATACTCTAACAACTTTTAGGACATTGCATTTTTCTTTGGGATTTTAATATTTCTTTAGAGGCAAACATTAGTCTTTGTGTATCAGTATCCAAAATACTTTTAATGAAAGGTTGGTATTAGACTAAGAAAATTATTTCATGAAAACATTATTTTTTCAATTCTGTGACTTTTTGAATTTGAGAAGATAAATCAGCTTTCTGAGAAATTTAAGAAATTGAAAGCTGGCTCTTGTTTTAAAACACAAATTTCAGTAACAAAATTCAACTTTCTTTAAATTTTGATTCAATATTAATTTATATGCTTTAAAAAATAAAAATGTTGTTAAACTTAACGTATTTCAACAGTAAACATTTCATATAAAAATTACCTGTACATTGATAATGCTATTGTGATTAAAGGTATGTTCTATTTTATTGCTCTCAATTATTGGATATTATGTCTTATATAAGTGCACAGTAGAGGTGAAGGAAGGGGACTATTAACATTATTAACATCTCTTTAATTATTCACATTCTTTTCTAGCAACTTCAAGTGCACTAAAGCTGTCACCAAATACTCAGAGCCTCTCTTTGTCCTTGAGAGCTGATACCTGAATATAAAACACAACTAGAAAGCCTAAGAAAAAATTGGACATGAAGGGCAATCGGGATAATATTAAAATCACATTGACACATAGGTAGATATTTATGTTTTGACTTAACTTCACCGTCTGGATGACCAGTCTTAAATGGCTCTGCAGTACAGCTAAACAGCTGTATAAGTATTTGTGGGTTTTTCCTATCAGTGAAATATTGAAACAGGCTTCAAATTAAGTATATACACAAATACTCTGCTATTTTGAGAACTTCTTAGACATGCCTAATGCAGAGCTATCCAGAAACGTGATATTATCTACTGTTAAAGTGTACAAAGAGACCTTGTACCCACAAAAAGATCATTCATGCATTATTTGCTTACTAGTAATCAGACTAACAAACACTAACAAACTACTTTCTAAAGGGCCATTTATTTTTACTTTAATGATTTTCAGTATCAAATCAGAGGAAGGTCAGAAAGCCATCACTGTGGCAACAAGTGAAAACTGAATATGCCAAACAAATTAGTACAAGGAGCCACAAAATACGATCACACAACGTAATGAGCGAGCTTTCAAAGACCTCAGTCCAGCCAGAGGTCATAGTGACTTGACTGAGACAAGACAGACAAATCTCTGCATTCCCACTTCTTACCAAAACATCCAGTATTATCATGGTGAATTCACCCTCATGTTCTTTTTCTATAGTCTGTCACCATGTTTCTTTCATCCCAGTTCCCTGGAGTATATGGGAGCTGAGTGTCTCCTGGCTAGGAAAGTAAAGGTTGCAGCACCTTAGGAAAAGCCCAGCTACTGGGATTTCTCCATCCCTCTGTGTCACAAAAGTAGGTTCAAAGTATAGAGCACTGAGCCAAGATCTGTTCAGTTTATTCTTGGGTTCCTCATGCCTGCATCCATGGAAAGCTTTCTTTCTAACCAACAGCTCTACAAAGTCAGCTAGCACTCCCAGCCGTGAGGGAGTATTGTAACCTCAACTTGATGAGGTTCAGTGATACTTTCAGCTCTTTGTGGGAATATCTGGGAACAAACAGGATACAGTACGATGAAAAGTCCTCTTTCTGTTTCACACTCTCATTATCAGAATAGATTTATACTTTAAAATCTAGACATTCAAAAATCCAAATCTGAAGAAAATAAATAGGAATTTTGCATGGTATCCACTGCAGACATTCTATGGGGAAAAAAAATACTAATTTTTGAAATATGTTATAATTCTATATGTTATAATATAACATATTAGACCCATTCAGAAAATCAATAAAATAAAAAAGAAAGGAGATGAAGTTTCAAAATTAACCCTATTCATTCTGTAATGGGAGCATTTTTAATATGCTTTACAAGTTTTGCACCCAACATTTGATATTCCATTCAGGCGGTCTGTTCCCAGAAAATACTATGTAGATAGCATGGTGACCTTTTGCAGCTCAAAGGCAATAAATTCAAACCCTGTTTTCTGCAGCTGGTGTTGCCATAGAGGACAAAATAAATAGGAAAAGCAATTTTCTTTGCATGTACTCTGCCTTCCAGTGACTGCAGGCTTCTGCCTTCAAGGCAGTAATTCTTTATTGTACCTTTTCAAATGAGTGACCTGGAATGGACAGGGCAGGATGGAGTGGAGATGGAGCAGGCACAGAGTTGGGTGCCACTGGCATATCAGCAGCGTGGGGGTGGCACTTCCCCTCTCACCCTCCCCAGGTACTACTTGAGAGCTATGTAGGGAACCCCTCCCACCCCTTTTGCCAAGCCAATCCACACCAGCTGCTCTGCAGATCTACAGGCTGAGCAGGGAGACAAAGCAGAGAACAAGGGGAAGAAGGGCAGATCAGCTCAGAAGGATCATGTGGTGCCTCGAGTACATGTACTGGTAATTGTCATCTGCTTAATTTAATTACTTTGGTCCTTGGGAATAAATCACTTCAGTGAGGTCCTGGTTTAACCAGAAAATGAATCTACGTGGCTGGTGGTGACAGACTATACACTAATTTGCTGCATCTTCGAACCCCCCAGTTATATCTTGCAAGAGGAGGAGATAAAATTTTCTGTGTTAAAAAGCACACACAGGAGTTATATCACAAAGGAGAGACCAGAACAGCAAACTTAATGACTTAATATTGTACAATATAAAATCATTCCAGTTGAATAACTTTTCATTTATTATAATACATAGATGCCAATTATGCCTGATTTATTAAGAGAAGTTCAGCAGTGCCAAGGCCCTGTGTTTGAGTGGTTGCCATGGTACCCAGCTTTTACAAGGACATCTTAAGGATCATTAAAGTGTCAAGGTGATAAGTTTGACACTCAGTGGATTTAATGACGGATGATAATAATGTTATCTCTTCACATCACGAAACACCTAGGATTCAAGTTAGGAGGTATAAATTTTAAGCATTTTTTATTTTAGATATTTTTTAGAAGAGGCCAGCTGAAGCTGACATAAAATAATTCTAACCCAAAGTACCCTCTGCCCCTTTTGGTATAAATTCCTTCATTTTAGATTTTTGAGTGATTTCAGGTTGTCACTATTTCTTGAAGCATCTCGACCTGCTTTTATCAGTCTTACCCCTGATCAGGGCCTCCTGGGCCACACAGGAAATAGTTTCCAGGCTGAATGCTGCCAATCCAGCTCCTGGCAAATCTTACAAAATATTTGATGGTAAGAAGGGAATTGACAAAAAAAAAGGAGAATCGTTGCTGTGTACTGTGAAAAAACCTGATGGCAATATGCTCTGCATCTAAGCATCTAAGCTCTATCCTAGCTGTCAAGCACAACTAATTCATTTCACATCGGACATAGAACAACCTTAGGCTGGTAATGACTTTCAGTGACTTGCACAGACCTGATTCAAGCCAATAACTTGAATACAAAAGGCTTTCGAGGCACCAGTACATCCCTGGGCCTTAAAGATGCATACACAGGAGCCGTCATGACACATTATTTTAGGTGCTCATTCCTGTTTTGGTGCAAGAGGACATCCTTCAACAGAGCTGCCAGAGAGGAAGGAGAGCTCAGAGGTGCGGCCCTTTTGCCACCACACGCAGCACTCCACCACCTCCCTAACAGTGGCAGCTACTACAGAGCTAAAAATACAATATCCTCATGCTTTTCTATTCTAACCTTCCAGAAATATTACCCATGTAACACCTTCTTTGGAAAAAAAAAGTTAAGTCACCGTTCTTTTCCTTGCAAGCTGTAAAGCAGTGGGACTGTGTATCTCCTTTCAGTGTGATGACAATGTCATCAGACGGAAGATTCTCAGGACACCACTACCATTTTCAACTCCTGGTCCTGCTCAGAACTATACACAGCATCATTTTCTTGGAGCAATTTACCAGTTTATCCACACTATGGGTTAGAGGCTGACTTCATAATCTCTTCTTAAGAGATTTATTACACTGACAGTTTTCAACCTGCCTATTGGACAGGTGTAAATAAAAGACAGGGGATTACAGATCTAAACCCAAAATTTACCACATGCCACCAGCACTTGTACTTACTAAGCTGCACTTCATTGCCAAGCATCACTATGCCAGGTATTCCATGTCTAATGTAAACACATTTGACAAGCATAATCACAGTTTAGCTCTAGTATCTTCTAGTAAAGCTATCTTACTGACATGAGAATAATAGTCTAGGACAAGTACATAATGTTTTCCAATCTTTCTAAACAATTCTGTGCATACTTTGCTCCAGGAGAACAATTTTTCCTCTGCCAACATGGACTCTCTTGCTTGACTTGACCTGCATTTTTGGCACAGGTTCCAAGCCTTGAAAACTTCCTCAGTGTCAATAATCATTTGGGACAAGTACTGGCCCTTCCTTGGATCTTTCAGTCCCTGAATAACTTCTGTGTATTCATGCAAATACATGTTTCAGTACCGTTTTAGGGAGTGACATTCTGGCACTTCTAGGCCTACGGGTTCTTCAACTTGTGAAACAGGAGTCTGGGGCATGGGATCTTGACCTCCCTGTGCTAGCAGCCATTGATTTCTGCAAAAACCATTCAGTCTCTGTCAGACTTCACATGGATCTGGACAAGCTTAGGATACCCTGTTCTGGACCTTCTTCTACTGAAGTGCTGGTGAGTAGTCCTGGAGGCGTCCTGTCACTTCACACTCATCTGTCTGCATTTTGCTTTCTGGTCACTAAACCTCATTGAAAAAACAATAATTGCTATTATTTCAAGATGATGTTTGTTGTTCACTTTGGTAAAGGTATTATGGCAAGTGACACCTGGTCAAGTTTCACCAAACAGAGACTTCTCATAAACCTCTCTCTTTGACCACAGGGGAATGTCAACGCTTGTTATGTATTAGCCACCATGCTATTAAGTGACAGCAGTAAATCCTATTCATATCAAAGGAATGCTGTGAATTAATTTGTAATTTATATTTCTAAGGAATCTGCAACTTCTTGTTACATGTTGAGCAAAACACATTTCAATTTGCTATTATGATACACTTGTGTGAACTTTTCTCAATATTTGTTATTATTACTATGCAGTGTCCATTCTTCTTAGAAGAAGCCCACCCGAGCTGAGTATATTGCTTTACTGTGTTGCACGCTATGCTGTTGTGGCAGCCCTTGCAGAATCTTGAAAAAAAGATGAAAATGTGTCATTGCTCTTCTACAGTGTTTCCATTTGCGAGAGATTATCCCGATTTAGCTTTGCTGTAACAGGATGCACAACAGCCTGTTTTCACATATGAAGACGTCTCTTTTCTTGCAACACTTAGCATTGCATAAGCATGCTGGGAAGCACTGTCTTCCCTTTCCAAAGCTTTATCCTGGGCTGGGCTGTTTCTGGTTTTTTGCAAGTTCAAATGATGAAAGAAAGTATAGGTATTACAGTTTCCAAAATGTCTTGACTTATATTGAAGTCCTGGTCCTTTCTCTTACCAGACAGTCAGCCTCTCAAAACTACAAGATTGATTTTTGAAATCTCACATTGTGGAGAATTTTATGACCTCTTTCATCACAATCCCTCTCATTAAAATATTTCCTTCCTGTAATTCATTTTCATACAGCTTGCAGTATTCCTTGAATTTATTAACCACAGCTTGAGTATTAGCCTATCCTACCACAGAAAATAACCGAACTGAGCCAGTGCACTAAAACCAACCACCAACAAAGTCAAAAGATACCTTCTGAATTGTTCTTTCTTTCTTTATACCAGCTGATCAGCTCTGCACAGTAAAGATCATCCTTCACCTCCTTCCATGTTTCCAAAGATTCACAGTTTGACAATGGGTTTGATTTTATTGTTTTCAAATCTCGGAGTCCTGGTGCCACTTGATGTTAAAAACTCTTTGAGACGGGATGCATAACAGGTACATACTTACTTTGAAAGTGCCACTTTCCAACCTGCTTAAATGAAAGCAATGACCTTCCCAAAGTACAATTTCTCAGTTTTCTGTTATTGCCCACAATGCAACAATTTTAATGTTCCTCTATGTGTATTGAAAATTAAGGATTTTCACACAGTTCAAATGTGCACTCTGTAAAAATATTTGACTTTCATCTCAGATATTGATTTGAAACAATATCACATTATTTATGACTCACAGCAGCCCAACACCTCTATCTGGAATCACACTTACCAGGTGTGATATAAAAATCATAAATCATATGGATGGATGCTTTTCCAAAAATATGGATATTGAATAAATCAGAGGAAATCACAATCACCTGGTTAGTGTTCACCAGCAGGAAGTGCGTTCAAATTTGTTGAATAAATTATTTGTTAAGAATTAATCACTCACTTCTACTTATCACCATCTTTGCCAAAAGCCCCCAGGCTCTCTGAAGTATTAGATCAGTGCTAAATGCGTGCCTCATAGTGTAATGACTGGAGCAGGAGTAATAAAAACATACTTACTGCTGTCAAAATTAATCTGCTAATAGGAAAGTTTGTGGCAAGCATTCTGTAACTCATATCTGTGAGGGAACAGGTTCCCCATTTACAGAAAATGGAGCTGTTTTTTCTTAAGCGGTGAGCTGCCTATTGTGTAGGTAATTACAAGAAGGCCTGCGTTGACCTGGCAATGAGGTAGTGTATCTAAATACCTGAAGTGAAGGAGAAAACCAGAAATGAAAGCAGAGACCCCATCTGTTAGACTATAATGATTGTGCTATTTGAAGGCAGAAAGGTTTGTCTGAAGCAGCTGGTTTCTCTCCAAGTGACCTTTTAGCATTTCTGCTTTTGCTGTCTGACAGATGTGTCAACTCAATAATTTCGAAAACCCCTGAGTAAATAACCAATTGTGAGCAAGGATGACCCAAAGCGATGACAAAATGGATGTACACACAGCACATTACAGAACATAATACCTACTGAAAGAACAGGGAACATTATCGAAGAGGAAAAACATTTTACTCTTTATCTTTGAGTAAATAGTTTTCATGCCCACAGATCAGTTGTTTTCAAGGAAAAAAGGAACTGTGAAGTGAATGGAAGAGCATTGTGGCCTGTTTGCCCTTGGAGCATGTCTACAAGCTGGCTGCAGGACTCAGGTGGCACCTCAGAGCTCAGAATAGACTTCAGCTCCTTCCATCGGCCCACAGCTACGACAAGGGACTGAAGGCCACAACTAATCAGCTTTGTGAATGACTGGAGAACTGTAGAGAGGTGATTGCAGACAAGACCTGATTGAGTTTAAAGTCCAGAAAGAGTTTTCAAAAGTGATGGAGATCACACACAGAATCACAGAA
>VYZX01035274.1:0-19997 GCA_013401335.1 Brachypteracias leptosomus
TAACAACAACAAAAAAATTGTTGTTGGAGAAGCCTGTTCATTCATGATGAATCTAGACATCATACAATGTACCAATGTATTTGTACAAACCAAAAGAATGCCTTCTTTCTTTGCTGAATGCTATTGGTTGTCAGGTTGTTTTTTTTCTGTACTTAGTCATGTCTTTAACTATCATAGAATCATAGAATGGTTTGGGTTGGAAGGGACTTCAAAGATCATCTAGTTCCAACCCTCTGCCATGGACAGGAACACCTTCCACGAGACCAGGTTGCTTAAACCTGGTCTTGAACACATCTGGTGATGGCACATCCACATATACATTCTTTAAAGGATAGAATAAAAACACAAGAAAAACTGAGCAATGTGTCTGCTATATATGTATTTTATTCCCAAAATAAAAGCTGATTCTTTCAGTATTTAACAAGAAGCAAAGATGGAGCACAGAGAGAGAAGCCTTTATTGTAAACAATGCAGCACTGGCTTTAAGAGTAAAGCACAGGCTGAGCTAAGGAAAGAAAATCTGAGCATTGTACAACAAAACTTTTGTGGCCCTCTTCTAATGTTGTTCAATTCTCAAGAAAAATAGTGATTACCTATTAGATAATACTAGGGTCACATCTCCAAAACAGGTATAGTCAGTATTCTGCATATCCCACATATCCTAAATGTACTAAATACCTTCTCTAGAAACATAATAGGATGACAGTATTTAATGAAAGATAAAGAATATAGTAGTATTCTGGTTGTTCTCAGAATTACCACTGGAAAGCCATTCTAGGAACTGCAAATTTTCAAATATAAATCTAGTTTAAAGGGAATAAAGCAACAACTAATGGGTGGAGATCAGCATCAGCAACTTCAAAGTAAAGAGCAATGTCTGAGATATGTTTTAAGAAGTTCCATAGAAATATAAGTCTAGATTTTTAATTAACTAATATGTAATGAATATTAAAAAGCAAACAGTAACAAAAAATGTTCATCAGAGCAACAAATGTTATAATTGGTTAAAAAGCCAGTTACAAGTGTAAAATTACTACTACTTCAGAAAGTGTTTTATCATTGTATATCTAGTAACAGAAATAAATGTAAACTATGTTTAGCTTATGACTAACTTACGACAAACTATGTTTGCTGTGATATAGTTGTTTAACATATAATCTTGACCATCTGTCTTAGCCTCTAAAGTTCAAAAAATGGGTCAAATATCAGAGTCATTTATATTCATGTAAAGATTAAATGTATTAGAGGCATGTTTCATTCTTTCTGAAGTTTTACCTGAGGCAAAAAACTTTTTTTGAGGCAAAAAAAGCTAATTATTATGGAACCTCACTAATGCTTTTATGCATGTTTTGAACACACAAGGTTGAAACCATGTGCTATAAGGAGACTGAGCATGTCCACTAAAACCATCTCTCACATTATGCAGTAATAGCCTAAGTAGCCAGGATGGTCCAGAAGTATATTTGGTAATGAGTATTTTGCTATGCATTGGAGTGTATGCAAGTATATGGGAATGTCTCATTTCATGGCCCAACTTGATATAAAATAGCTGTTTATTTTTGCAGAAATTCTAGATCCTTAGTTGAAGAGATAACTCACTGTAACTTCATATGCAAACATGCCTAGGAATATATCAGATGTTTCTAATGTTTGTTATACAAACTAATTAAATCACAGCATATATTTACAAGTTTACTTTTCTTGGAATAATGTTGGCAATATGGAACAAAATTTGCATATATCTATTGTTGCTTACTGCCTATTGAAAATAAAGCTTCACAATTACAGGAATAAAGTATGGTATATTTTCAGATGGCATTCTGTATTTTATTTTTTTGTTTGGTCTCTTTTCAATTCTGCTGAAGAGTACATGGTGAAATGGATATTGCAAATCAACTTCACCTTTTGAGAAATACCTTTTTCTCTTGGTTGATGCCATTGACTATAGGCAAGAAAGTTGTGAAAAATTGTCCTTAATGTCTCAGGCTCTGTATAAAGCAGCCAAAAAAATTGCATAGGCAGGCCAACTCTAAAAAGCCCATACAAAATTAAAAGAAGACAAACAAAAATGGATGAAAAGGAACAAACATCGCAAGACTACAGATTTCACTAGTTACATCTCTTCAGACCAAACTTTTTTGCCTTCCTAAATTTCACTTAAAAACCCTGAAATAGCTACCTTTTATCCTACCCATGCATGTATCTCACAACATGGTAAAGCTTAATTCTAACGGAACAAAGCTAACAATACTACACTAACCAAAGGGATGGACAGCATGTGCACCTGCCCCAGCACCCCTTACAGAAGGGGAATGCTTTCCACAGTCCCTCACTGCTGCTCTGGGTTGTTTGGCATTGACGGAGGTAGTGGCGGTCATAATGTTGCTTAACTAGTTGAGATTTTGCAGTAAATCTGTGTGTGCATTTGTTTGTGCAGTAGAAAACAGTAGACATTTAAAGGAGAATAGTGTTAAAAGAAAATGAACATTAAAAAGATTAGAATATTGTTATATATTGGAAAACACAAATAATACCCATTACCTTGTATTTTGCAACTTCCACCCACCAGCCCATTTTTGATGTTTAGACTGATTTTCTACATACCCAACTTTGGCAGCAAGGAGGAAAATGAATAAAGGACAAGCACCATTTTCCACGGTGGTGGCATTTATTAGCCTTGGGAAACCTTATATGTTTAAATAAAAGTTAAGCTAACTGTGAAACTTCTCCATCAGAAGGGCATTAAATCAGATGTCTATCTTCTATCTGATTGCCCATTTTTATTAATTCTGTAAGAATTAGTTGTTAATTGTTATTGTTTTTTCTGTAACATTTGATTGGTATTTGGTAGTGCTTTTAGAAGTTATAGAAGAGAGGACACATGAGCCTTCTTATATACAGAATTTTATTTTTCCTCATTAAATAAGGAACAGTGCTGAGATTTTTGTGAAAATATTTTCTCTGTCATGTAAAGATTTAATGGTAAGTGTAGTGCTCTCCACCACCACAGCACAGAAGATTGGAAACAAGTCGTAATAGAAATGTATACTATCAAGTACTGCAACTATCCTGAACTCAGTTCATTATCAAATGGCATTAAACAGAAATCATTAAGAAGTTATGATAACACCATGACATTGCATCTTGGCTTTTCTGATGGTGATATTTCATTTCTTCAGTCAATGATTAATTAGCTCCTTAGCTCTTTCATCTCCTTCTTTTGGCTGTGAGGAAGAATGTGTGAATGATTGGAAGGAAATAATCTCACAATCTCCTCCCTACTGGAGGCAACAGAGAGAGGACTGACTTCTATAGCTTTTTCTTCATGGCATGCTAATTGCATCACACACAATCACATGCTTGTCAACACGACCGTGCCTGCTCCATTACCACAATACCAATGTCAGCAAGATACAAGACTCAATTGGCACTCTCTGTGGTAATGACAAGTAATACAGGTGTCTGATCTGCGTACAGAAATTCACACTGTATCATGTTATTATTAATTTCTAAGAGCTGGATTTAATTTGCCTGCTTATGCTTATCAGCATAGAAGGAACCCGTTCAAGTCAACATGCTGCGGGTATGAATCTTTGGCTTTGAACTTATTATAGAATCATAGAATGGTTTGAGTTGAAAGGGACCTCAGAGATCATCTAGTTCCTCCCCCCTTCATGGCAGGGACTCCCCCCACTACACCAGTTTGCTCAAGGCACCATCCCACCTGGCCTTGGACACCTTCAGGGATGGAGCATCCACAGCCCCTCAAAGCAACCTGTTCCAGTGTCTCACCACCCTCAGAGTGAAGAATTTCCTCCTAATTTCCAATCTAAATTTACCCTCTTCCAGTTTGAACCCATTCCCCCTTGTCCTATCACTACAGGTCTTTGTGAAAAGTCCCTCCTCAGCCTTCTTGTAGGCCTCCTTCAAATACTGGAAGGCTGCAATGAGGTCTCCCCGGAGCATTCTCTTCTGCAGGCTCAACAAGCCTAATTCTCTCAGCCTGTCTTCATAGAAGGGGTGTTCCATCCCTCTAATCATCTTGTTAGGACCAAGAAGGAAAGTCAGTTTTGAGGAGTTTGTTTTGATTTTGTTTCATTTTCAGTTTATCACTGGGAGGCAATAGCAGAAGTTGCAAAGCTTGCTTAAGGGACAGAGAAAATGGAGAGGCAAAAAAAGCTTTTACTTGACAGTACTGTAGCTGAAAAGGACCATATAAGCATGCATATAGATCAGGTACAAGATCTGTACAAAAAATGGGACCTCAACACTAAGTGAGACCACTTAATAACAGAAATGATCAAGTATAGGCTTAGAACTTTTCCATGACAAAAGCAAAATTAAGATGTTTTTATGAGGAGCTTGCCCAGTGCTTTAAATACAGTGTGCTCATAGAAGAGTATGTCTTGTATGGTAATGCTCTTGAAGACCTTACTCAGTGTATACTGTCAAAAAAGACTTGGATCATACAGGTGCTTGAAAATCCTAGTTGCTGCAGTGGTTCTGGTGGTTCATGTCTGCTGTGTTTTCTGGAAAGCTAAAAAACTGTTGGTACTCTTCAGATGAAGCTTTATTTTGATGTGTGTCAGTTGGATAAGAATTAGTTTAACTATATGTCAATAGTGAGCTAATACACCTTCAAGTACAAGTTTTGTAACACTTAGCAGCTTGAATGAGATTACTTTGGAAGAAATTGATGGTTTGTGGTAGAATTGCAGGTAACCTTTGGAAGGATACTCACACTTATACTTTTAAACTGTACAGCAAAAACACTGAGGCTGAATTATGGAATTCCATGGAGTATTTTTGTTCTTCCATTTACACCAAAATTGTGTGTATTATGAACTGTGGCTATTGCTTTGTATTTTATGTGAAACTGATAGATGCCTTACAAACTAAAAACTTCCATCTGTTTGCCATTGGTGAAATTCTTTGATGCCCAGAAAGTGCCAAAGACATGTAACTTGATTAAAGTATATGATAATGTAATTTTCTAAATCATAATGGCAATATGCATTTTTTTCCTCTTCTTAGCATGTTTTACTAGATATAAATATTACAGCAGACTAATCGGTTACTAATGTGAGTATTTTGTAGTACACAGAATTAGAGCTAATCTTTTAATTTAGCTGGTTTTAAATCAAGATCTTTATTAGGATTTAAACTATTATTTCAGTTACATAAACCTAAAGTAGAAAGTAAACATTTGAAACTGCTCTATAGTTAGAAAATCAAGTAACATTAGTTTCTGTTTCCACAATCCATAAATGATCTGCCACTATTATTTACTTAATAATGTAGCAGTAGTCTTCAGGGGAGCAGGGAGGGTGTTGCATTTGCTGAACTTTTTTTAAACTTAGGACAAAGGAGACTGGTGAATCTGGAACGATAACAAATTAGTGGTTTTGAAGTTCTTATCACCTAGCAGGAAGAACCTCCCCTTTTGTTGTCCTCACAAAATAGTTGTTAGGGATACTGCCTCAGAAAAGTTTCTTAGATGAGAAAGTATAACTTTATTCCAGAATTGATTTCACAGTTAAGCTGAGGCAGCAAATCTTTTGCTAGATAATATGTTTCTTGACAGAACAATTCTCTTTCCCTGTCTTTTAAGATATCCTGCTTTCTTTTTGTGTATTTTATCTCTGCCACTGCTGATGCTAATCAATATATTAACTGATATTTAAGGGCTAGCCTTTCCACCTTTACATAATTTCAAAAAGTGACAAGTATAAGTTTACTGAATCACAATTCACACAGGCCCTTAATGGTACAGTTTAAGTTTACCTAAGTTGTCTTTAACGTTAACAGTCTGTCTTCCTGTTTGCTCCGTTCCTGAATCCTCATCACCTGTCTTGTGCTGCAGCATTAGAGATCATGGCCAGTGCAATCAGGCAACCAATGAAGCTGATAGCTAAGGTAACAAACAAAAATATTGTTCTGAACCAGCTGAGTTCCTGAATACAGCTGTCCCTTTAATTGCAGAAATACTGATGCTGGCATAAGCAAGAGACTGTAGGATTATATTTGTTTAAGCTGAATATTAAACAACACCTCTAATTGTAAAGCAGTTTAACTGGCAAATAAAGATAATTTTACTTACAGTTTTAACCCAGAGATGCAGCAATCTGAATTTTGGGTGCATCTGGATTGTTAGTAACAGTCAAACGTCCAAGACCGAGATTTATTACTGGGTTCTGGATTTGTTTGGTTACTAGTGTCTAATTAAAAGCAGTCTATAATTCTGTTTTCTGAGATATTCTGCCTCTGCAGAGCTAAGATACTCTCTAGTCAGCTTAAGACTTTTGGGACAACTTTTTCACGGCCAAAGAAGAAAACAATGTGAATTTTTAACTCCAACTGTCATAATGAATGATCATAGCATTATATTTCTGCAGTTGTATTATTTCTTTGAAAAAAAATACAATATATTGGAAGGCATCCAGAATAAGTTGAAGGAAACTGGGTACCATATTGGACAACAGAATTGTTCTGATCATACAGAATTTTTGCATTTATGCAGTTTTATCTCCCTAACTATCCAAAAAGTATAGAACTTAGTGACACTTAGTGAAACTAGATAATATGTTTCAGAACAGCTTAAGTTCTTGAATTGATTTAATTAATCCAAACACATTTGAAAACAAAAAAATTCTGGTAGAAGAAATAGGAATTGATTACTTTTCACCTAGCAGTTGAAAGGACAGTTCCTAACCTTAACCCTAGGCTAGGTGTCTGAAAAGATATGTACAGTATTTGTTCTGAAACTGTCCAATTTGCAATAAAAGGGACAAATCTGACAAATTTTAGGAATACTTTTGTCACTGTTCTCAGAGTGATCTGGCAAAGTATAAAGTTCTGAAATCTTATTGCTACTACCTGTTGTCAGGGACTAGATAAAACCTTAATAGAATTGGGTGCATGGCGCAGTCACCTTTCCTTTGTTGAATGAAATAAGTTATTAAACTCCTTCTATTACACACACACACAAAATAATAAAAAAATTAATGGCAGGTCAAAACAGAGCCTCAAGTAGCATCTACAATTTATGCAGACCCTCATGCTGCCTTACTTAGGTTCCATTTAGTACTCAAATGAATAAAGAGCCACCAAAATAATAGTCTTTCTTCAAGGGAAGGAAAGAATTAAAAGAGAAAACCCTTGAGCCAGGTTTGTTTACAGATGGAATAGAGCTGTGACCAAAGCAGTTTTCAATTCTTTGATTACTGCCATGTTCATAAAAATGACAATGCATTCCTTGTAAATAAAAAAAAAACTTAGTAGATTCCATCATCTACTCTTTTTGGTTTCTTTTTTATAATGTAAGGCTTTGATGTGATTAAAAATCTAGACAAATAAAGCAAAGGGCATATTACTCTTGTACTCTTTTCTAGCTAAAACATTATTTTTCATTTAACAACCATTCAGGAATAGATGTATTTTTAGACCTGTAAAATAAAATTATTCTTCAGTTACAGAAAGAATCTCACATGCATCTAGAAATATTTAAATATGTATTTGTAAGTGTTAGCAAAGATAAGATACAGTCAGTGAAAGAGTGTATACTGCAATAACTATGTGGCAATTAGCTATACATTCAAATACAGTTTAGAATAGATTTTCAGTTAATTTCTTTGTATGTTGATAATGGCAAGTGTAGGAGAAGGGAGATATTTTAGGGAATATCAACAAGTTGAAAAACAGTGTCTATATAGGTAAGAAGATTATCAGTAGATTTTTTTTTTTTAATTACTATTTTATTATTAATGTGTGGGGGGGTTCTGCATTGCAGTTAGCCTGGACCTGTCTTTGCTCAGTAAGACTAAATGTCACAGTTATGTTGTGTTTCTCCAGTGAATTATTTTAAATGCGTAACCTTACACATAATGTTTATGATTAAAACAAAGCCAAACAAAAGTATTTACCCATCACAGTTGGCACACTTGCTCGAAGTCTCAGCAAAATTAGAGATTATGGAATCCAAATTATATTCCCTGGTGTTACTGCTGGCCTGGTCATTACTACAAAGGTTTATCAATTTCCATTGGCTTCTTTTAGCACAGCCTGTCTGTATGCATGCAGCTATAAATATTTCTCATGCATTTACCAGTGAGCTGTTAACCAGAGCTGTTAATACATTTGCAGTTACACAGTGCCTAAGCAGTCAAAGAATGATATCACAATTTAAACAGTTCTCCCCCAGCAATCTGACAATACAGCTGTTCCTGCTGGAGAAACTTCAGTTGTCCAACATTTTAAGACTGTTTCACAAGGCAAAATGTGCTTGAAAACCTGGCTGTCAAGTTCCAGCACAGCTTTCTGGGAATGATGCCTGCCACCTCACTTTTATGCTGTTATGTGCTTTAGGAAAAATCTTCTATTTCCTTAAAACACTGATAAACACATACTGTATCAGCAGTAGTGTGGGCTTTTGTTGGAATAGGAAGCAGGGAAGCCCAGAGGTACAGCAGGACAGGGTCTATGCCAACTAAAAAGAAATTAAATTCACCAGATTTACTAAGATAAAGGAGCAAAAATATATGGCTGAATATTCCTACTGAGATATGCTTTTTTAGGTATTCATCACTGACATGTTAAATTGAAGACTTGGTACCTTCCTGTTAGTAATAATGGGCAACAATCTGATCTGAACTGAGAGATGTCTTTAAAATGGTGCTTGTGGGAGAGACTGTTAAAACTGTAAAAGCAGATGATGTTGAGAACAAGAGTTAAATGCTTGGAAATGTCTCTGGATACAGTAAAAAGGAATTTGAGTAGATGTGATGCAGAAGCAGCTGCTTTATGAATATAGACAGCTTATTTTCTCCAAGGTCCTTTTACCACCTTCTTCTCAAAATGATATCTGTATGTACTTTCTTGTTTGAACTTGGACATTTATTTTCACTCTAACATGGTACTTGATAGCAGTCAAAAATGAGACATATTTTGCAGAGATGTTTGCTAAGTAGTTATGTTGCACTGTGAAACTGAGTAGGAAAGACTGATCTTTAGTACTCAGAGAGATTGTGCATCTTTCAACACAAAAGACTTAAGTGTCAAGAGTGCATTATTGATCAAAATATCAGCAGGCTTACAGCACAGCAGCCACTTGACAATACAGAAAAAAATTACTTCTGTCCAGGTAATTTAAAACCCTTCATTGGGTTTTCACTCTTCCTAGAAATCTTTAGCAGAAAATAATAAGAACCGCTATGAATAAACTTATTGTCAGTCACAATTATGCTCTGCATGGACTATTAAATGGCAGACAGTGTTCTGACAGAAGCCAGTCAGATTGATTACCTTCGCAGGAGGACCTTAAATGCAGCAGTCCCTTTGCTGGAGCTTCCAGCTGACCAGTCATGACAGCTGCACAGGTCTGCCTTCAGTTTTTTTCATGTCTGCTGCACAAACTGTCTCAGGACCTGCCTTGCAGTATTAAACTGCTAGGGTTACTGGCATCTAAACCGGGTGCCTTGTCTTTTGTTTGGCTTTTACTTCTTGACCTTGGTCTTTTGTGATTATAGTCCTTACTTCCCATCCTTGTATCAGCCTGATCAGAGCAATGCCTTGGTCAGGGTCTTTTAACATCTACTGCATACGCTGAGAATCTTGGATATTAATACTTCCACTTTTTAAGTAATATTTTCTAGACAATTCTAGTTCAAGAAAAACTGAATGTATTTTATTTGTCCTGAGATACACACAGATGTAAAAATTTTGTAAAGTAATTATTCCTTTTCGTGTTGTACAATTTCATGTTGTGTCAAACTATCCTTTTTAATCTTACCTTGCCCACATAGCAAAATATTGGCATACCTCAGTTTGCTTGAAGTCAGCAGGCAAATTGAAAATCTTGCCATCAGCTTTGGAACTAGAATGTCCTCTGGGCCTCACAAATTTTATGAAATGCAATCATGCTGCAATAGCATGATATTTTCTGTAATAATGACTGTGCTAAGCATAACACATTTTAGCCTTCCTTCTATCTTCAAAAGATGCATACCACAACCTGCATTGGGTCAAGTGATATTTAAATTTCACTCTGATAATGCTGATTGTCCTTCCTGTCATTGTGAAAATAGAAAAGTACCTCTTACTAAGGTAAGTATACATATATAAGGTAATATATATGCACCACATATATACTCTCTCAGTATATATGAGATAGTTCCACTGATCAATACAGAATTCATGCTACGAGCAGTAGGGCATGTTAAGAAAGATAAAAGGCACTAAACAGAATGGAAACAGATGGATTTCTTGGAATTTTGCCCAAGTACTCTGGCAGATTTTGTAGAGCTATGCTGTACATTATACCAAGTCTAAAATACAGAGAAAAGACAACCCACAGGATACTGCATCTCATGCTCTCCTATGAGACACAAAAAGGCCCTTGCCCAAAGGCCATATGTCTTTTGCTATAGTCTTTTTCTATCAGGGCTTGATGAATCTCAGAAAGGCAGCCAGCTCTGATTACACCCTATCAGAAGAACCACACTGGCCTCACTTTGCTGGTAAAAGCTCCTAGGTAGCAGACAAGCATTTCCTAGACTGAATTGTATGATTCAAGCAGCACTGGGAAAATGAAATTTTCTGGGAAAAAGAGCATGATTCTTTAATATTCTTTTCACTTTTCACCAACATAAAAAATCAGTTGATAGAAGGGAAAAGATGGAACTGTTAGGATATTGATACATTTCCTTTATTTTTTCATTTGTTTTGCAACATTCATTCTGGGAGCATGACATCTATCATCATACTATCCGATGAACCTACAGGTGATGAGTTTACCTTGATAAAAATCCTTGTGTTAAATGCAGACTTACTTATCTATTTTTTCAATGCCTAAGTTTATAAGGAGATACACACTAGTATAACTGTTTTTCTAAAAGATTAGTGTCTTGAATTGGCAAAAGTGTCTTGAGGAAACTGATAGAGTATGAAAGAATGTACTAGAATTTAAGGTTTGGAGAGGCTGTAGAAACAGAGAAGGTTTAGAACAGACTGCATATCACATTTGCCTTCAGAGACTAACAATAACGTGCCTCTACCTCCACTGCAGCAGAATCATTTGCTATTGGTATTAAACTTTTGCCCCTCTGAATTCTGAAAACTAAGCTATACTTCAGAAGGTCAGCAGAAATGTCACTGTCCTGAAATTCAGACTTTCGGATGTTATCCAGATGCACTAACTTTAAAACATGATAAATAATATCTTCACATACTTCATTGATCTGTGTTACTTTGGTAGGTTTTCTAGCTCGTGCTTAATGGATTATCTTTTTCTTGCCCATCTATTTTCCTTTGTTCAGTTATCAAGTATCATTTACCAGGAAAGTAGATAATAAAGAAAGTCCCATTCAGTACTTCTTAAATAAGCTGGACTTCCACAGACTGAGACGTGAGAGAGGTGAAACCTTCCATCAGATTTCATAGGTCTGAACTACATAATACAGGTGTTTGAGTAGCTGATCCACTGATCATTGAAATGAGCTACTTGTCTCCTGTTTTGATCTTGTCCACTGAATAATGAAAAGAAATCAAGAAAGGATTCAGCTATGTCTTTCTTTAGAATACATTCTTGCTAACAATACTTGTAGTATTGCTTATGCTGAATATATTTTCTTCATACTGAACTTACTATGGGTAACATAAAAGATGAATTTAAACAGAGTACAAATTTTTTCTTGTTTTTATGAATAGTAATATCATAATTTTGTCTAATACTTCATGCATTTATAGAATAAATGGTTGCATTTTTTGAAATGTGTAACACAAGATACTAAATCTAAACATTCATGATCTAGAAATAATCAAGAACATCAAACTGTATACTAAAGATATGAATTTCTTTCATTTTACCAGAGTAAGCCTCTTGTATATACCATTACTGGCACTGCTGTCTGGACTAATTAGGCCAGTTTGAGTTGCTCAGACCATTCTTAGGTTCCTTTTGCACAGCAGTCCTAGGAGGATGTGATCAGCAACTTGCTCATGCAGATCTCCTACAGAAATTAGCATAACAAAGGACAAAATAAAATGTTCTGATTTTTTTTTTTCCCCTCTTAGAAGTCAGTTCTGTTCAAGCCTATCATCATCACCACGTGTATTTTCCAGGGCGTGATTCAAGATCCAAACAAGAGCATGGGAATTTTTCAGAGGAAATTTCCTCATGCTGTTATTCCATTTGTGGCCTAATTCTCTTCTCTCTTTAGCTGTGCCCTATTTTAGCACTAAACACTCCCACTGGAAGGCAGGGAGCAGGGCAGGCCCCAGGGCATCAGGCACCTCCATGGGCACAGAAACTCCCAGTTTCAGGCAGACTGCTTGGGCTATAAATGTTACTCTCTGCTCTGTGGACGAAAAGCAATTTTCATGAATTTTCTGCATGAAGCAGCAAAGTTAAAAGCTTTGTGTGCTCCTGTCCTACAGAGTTTTAGCCAATTCCCTTAGATTAGGTGTGCTGGGTCAGTTATTTTCAGAATAGGGTCAAGGAATGCACCAGCACTATATGCATTCACCAAAAGCCACTCGCCTCCAGTTTGCTGGCCAGCATCAGAAACCTGACAGATAAAATGTGGCAGGTACATTCTTATCTTAATCACTAACTTTTGAAGCAGGTAAACACATGTATTGAATCTCTATGACAATTTGCATGTGCTTCAGATGTAGTGTCAATTAGGAAATGGGACTTGCTTGGACTTAAAATACTGTATTTTTAACCCTTTTCAGACTTACATTGTTAATATGTATTATTGACAACCTATTATGTTTTACAGCAGGGAGAGAGCAATAGCTGGAATTGAACTCTTTTGATCTTTGCCAAACGAACAAATTTCTGTGGAATAGCATGAAGGATGAAGCAGCCTGACTACACGAACAGAAAGATACACAAAGAAAACATAAAAATAGCAAATAAAAACTCTTGGATTTTTTTTTTTTCTTTTAGAAAAGATTGATTGATTTGGGCTCCTATATTTTTTCAAAGAATCATTAGTTTTCTTCCTCGATTATTTTAAAAACATTTTACTGACTTTAAATAAACCAAAATATTCTATAATGTCTTTCATTAACACCAGAAGTGAATAAAAAGACTTATTTTATTTTATTTATTTAATTGAAATATGGCAGAGTTGAATTTAAAAATTTAAAAGAATTAATCACACTTTATATTTTTAAGTTTTGGCCTGGTTATAAACTAAAAGCAGAAAGACTTGAAGGCATTGTTTTAATGAAACTAAACTTGTACTTAAATCCTTGCCACTCTTCCAATTAAATTAAGATGTACTTAGTGACACAGAACATTTCCACTATTTAAAAATATCCAAGTTAGACAATACTAAAATGTTTTCTTCAGTGAGTAGCTAGGAAGTATGAAGGACAGACTGAGCATTTTTTTCACAGATGGAAAGGAACAGGTCAGCTTCTGGTTTACTTGACAATTTAAGTATGACTTGTAAACAGCTCAGCAGGAACACTAATACTTTACTCCCTTGTACTAAAAAAGGTCATTTTTTTAATTGGGAAGTGCAACATTGCCGTGTATTATCTAACACTGTGCAGCATCCATTTTGTTTGGTGCACACAGATTCTTGCACAGGGCAGCTGAAGAAGGGACTGGAAACGGTTACCCTTTGTTGGCCTGGGGAAAATGGAACGAGTTTTCACAGGCAGCAGTGTCTCCCACACCCTACTCTTGGCTGCAGGCTTCCTCCTCCACACCCACCTTCTGACAACTAGTAATCATCAGCCTTGTGTGATGCCAATTCAGTTACCTAAACTGAGAGAAAACAAACCTAACAGTGACCCAAATACTTTCCTAACAGGCTGGTGAGTTGAAACCTGAGCCCGAGCAAGGCAGGGAGGGAAAGACTATGTCAGTGAAAATGGACATAGGGTACAAGAGCAGGAGGAGACAGAAGAAGCAGGATCTTGTCCTCTTAAATTTGTTCAACTATCTTGTGTAGTTTCACCTCTGGACACAGAACACTGGCTGCATGGCAACAGCATTTATTCATGTTTGTTAAACAAATGAGTTATCCTGAGACTTTCTTTGTCATTGAAAGGTACACACATAAATCAAATATTCTTAATAAGTCATCTGTAGTTGACACAGGTGCTTTCTTGTGACAAAGTGAGACTTGGTTCCTGACTAGGACTCCTAAGAATTACAATATAAATAATAACAATTACTGGACACAGTGGATTTCTTTAACCTCACTGCCAAACATACAGCTTGCAGAATCAGAAGTGGCTCAGAAATTATGATGAGCAAACTAGACATATTCCTTCCTTTTGCTAAATCAAGCTATTTAATCATCTTTGAAGGATCAGGCCCTTTATGCTGGTTTAAGAGCAAACCAATTTCTTGGTACTGCTGGAAGAGGTTGTACAGTTTCAAATGAATCTGGAAATTGCTTCCATTGGTAAAAGAAAACAAAATGGGTAACTGAGGTTTTAGACTTGATGTTTTCTGTTCGTACATTGTCTTCAGTCTCGCTTGTGAAAGATGGTTTTGATCCATGCTCCTCATTTATTTCCAGAAGAACTGAAGAGAGTTGAAAATAAGTATGTAAAATAGCAAAAAAAGTCTTAATTACCTTCAATCTCTCTTAAAATGTCTGTTCCAAATTCTGAAACTTGTATTATTTTAGCCCAAAGAAACTATGACTGCTATTAGTGCTGTTTCATTATTTTACATTTTTCCATGCTAATCTAAATAAGCTACTTTATCAGCTTCCAATCCTTATCCAAATGGTTGACTACCCTATTTACTGGTCCAGTCTAATTTAGCATTATCAGCAAATTTAGGTACACTTGAAATTGCATACCCCTTCAAGGTCGTTTATGTCCACAAAGAAACCTGCAATAAAAGAATATTAATGAGATGGAATAAAAGCAATGAAATTCACTTACAGCTGAAATGTACCTTGTATGTCCTACAAAACAGAGGTATAATACAGTACTTTATAAAGCTGCTCAGATGGCACCTTGTGGTGGTTAATTTCAAAAGGCATAGGTTACATTTCAGTCTTGTGTATGATTTTCCTTCCTCTTACTGCTTTCTGTCATGACCTTTAACCTAGCCTTAGTAAAGCAATAATAAATTAATATCCTTTCCTGACTGATTTTGAAGGAAGATTGCCTCTGGAAAGCCATTCGTAACAGCACACCATTGGGAAAACCTGATTGTATAACTTTTGTATAATGGCATCAAAAGCTCAAATTTTCAGAAAAATTACTGTATCTGCCTTCTTAATACAGTTCTTTTCTTTTTCTTGTATGTTAGACCTGGAAGGGAAAAGGAGTGGAAATTGGCCAAGCTGCAGGGAGAAAAAGGTCAAAATGAAAGGACATTCAAGGAGATAAATGTTATTAAAGATGGATATCTTTGCCTGTTCCATTGTGTGCCACCATTTGCAGGCAGCATCTTGAATAATGGATCACAAATTGAACCATGTTTCTGTGGAAAAAGAAGGTTTCTATGCATGGGACAAATGTCCAGAGAAGCAGAGGTAACATTTCACTCGACTGGCCTGCTTGGGCTGTAGATGTCTTACTCAATGTAAGCTCTGTAGAAGAAAAAAGTGTTTGTATGTTGAAAAATTCTTGAACAAGAATAAAAAAGTGGGTTTGTGTTGAAAAATTCTTGAACAAGAGTACAAAAGTGGTTTTGTGTTGAAAAATTCCTCAGTGAGAAAAAAATTTACCCCTAAAGACCTACTTTTACAGAATTTATTTTAGAACAGGTGTCAAAAAACCCATGAAATTAACTGTCTGGCTTTTAACTCTTTTAATTTTTAAATCTTTTTTTGATAAAGTGAAAATGAACTTCTAAGTATATGGCTTCTTGCCTAGCACATCTTTTTGCAAGTTATTTCCTTGAGGCCTTGCTTGCTGGGTGCTATACATAGCTGCATTTTCTCTCTTTTCCGTCCATCTGCAGACGTGAGGTCCCTTACTCCTGCACCCTGGCTGTGTCTTGGGCATCTGGGTGCTGGATGAAGGAGGTTTTCTGCAGACCTCTGCTGCTGTCTTGCTCAGTGTTCTCCAGCAGCTAACTTCACTTCTCCTCTTTCCTGAAGCCACTACAGGGGTAGTTGCCCTCACTGTAAAGTGTCCTGAGATCAACCAGTGAGTCACATGAGCTTTGGATATTCTTGTCAGAAGGAACAAACCAGAGCAAATGAGTCATGCTTATGCCATCTCCCAGTCCTGAGCTATTTCACACCACTGGCAGGTGCACCCACAAGCACTCTTCTCCCCATTTCTCTCCCACACACATGGCTGCGCAGCCCCCATGCAGCCTTGGGGTACATTCTGTACCCGCCTGCAGGTTGGGCAACCCCTCCCCCATTCTCAATGTGGTCAGAGTCCAGCCTTCCCCCAGGAGTGCTTTTCAGACATGCACAGGACAACTACCACAGCTCTGCTGCCTGCTTGAACTGCAACTCCACTCTGATTGACAACCTGAAAGTGGCTGTCCAAAGATATTGTGGACCTCTCTTTCACTGTGCATCACCTCTTTAAATCCATTTGTTCTACTATTCTGTGCAGCATTTTGATTTCTCTTAAATATAATGCTGTTCTTAAGTACAGAATCAAATGCTTTAATGAAATACGGATACAACAATGGCCTGGAGAAGTGAAGGCCCCAGGGAAACCTTATTGAAGCCTTTCCAGTACTTAAAGGAAGCCTATAAGAAAGATGGGGACAGTCTTTTTAGCAGGGCCTATTGGGACAGGACAAGGGGTAATGGTTTTAAACTAAAAGAGGGTAGATTTAGACTAGATACAAGGAAGAATTTTTTACAATGAAGGTGGTGAAACACTGGAACAAATCGTCCAGAGAGGTGGTAGAAGCTCCATCCCTGGAAACATTCCAGGTCAGGTTGGATGGGGCTCTGAGCAGCCTGATCTAGTTAAAGATGTCCCTGGTCATTGCAGCATGATTGGAGTAGGTGATCTTTAAAGGTCCCTGCCAACCCAGGACATTCTATAATTCATAGACTTTTTTTTTTTACTAAATCAGTGAGGTAATTAAAGAATTTTACAACAATGAAACATCTTTTTTTCACCCTTCAGGAATTCATAATGAGTGTTCATTAATAAATTACAGCCCAGTGGTACATGAACAGATGTGCTTATGTGAAGCATTACATTTACAAAGAATATAATCATATTCTGCACCGATCTCAAAATCTTCATTAGTACCACCCTGTTCAGGTCAGAGCTTTCTGTATGTTTGGTCTTTAGACTTTGTCATTTTTTCTGTTATTTTCCAAATAACTGTAATCAAGTCCACAAGCTTGTAGTTTAGTTAATGTCATTATTTTAATTAAACAGAATAACTTCTGCAGCCCACCTACAGGTCTTTGTAATGGTCCATTTTCACTGTACTGTCTCCAGCTTGTATTCAAGGAATCTCCAATGCTATTAAACTTCCTAATTATGTGTCTTTGCTTTTCCCTAAAATTAATATCACAATTCACACAAATTCCATGCAGTTGTCTCCAAAGAGTAATAGAAAACTAGGAATGATGATTTGACTTGATTTTCCCTTCTCACTGGAAGGTGCCTTTAAGTTCAGGAAAAAAAAACAACAACCCTGAATTAGCTGTTTGAGTACGAAAGTAACCAGCAAAATTATTTGTCAGTCTGTGTGTATGCTACTATACTTCTTCCTAAATGTGCCTTAGTTAAACCTAAAGAAATAAGATTAGAAAATAGAGGCAATCATTTGCTAATGTGAAGTTTGAACCCGTGTACTACTTTATGATGGTGAACCGTAGTTTTTATATTTTTTCTAAAATCCTAAGCAATCTTAGATTAATTTTCCTAAGGGTTATTGCTATCTTTTCAGGAAATAAAGGATTTTTTTTAATTATTACTTTTTATATTTATATTTTAAAATGGGTCTCATTCTGTTCCTTTTTTCCATTCTGCATTTGAATTCTAAAGCACATGAGTAATTGACATGTTTTAAAATAAATAAATAAATGAACAAATTCATTGCCAGAATAAATCTTTGTATATCTTTGCTACTAAATGATGCTAGTACTAATTTTGAGTCTGATAACTTTTAAATTCAAATGACCATACATCCCAGAACATTTTTAAGTATGTACTACTTCCAGCACAGAAGTAGTAAGGAACTTAGATTTTGCAGATGTTCCTCTGCAAAAGTGTACTCTGGATATTAGCACTGTATAGCTCAATTCTCAGGTAGTTGGAAGCTATCTGACTCTGTTTCTTACACTTCCTCCCCTCATACACTTAAAAAATATCTGATATTCATATTTTAATTCAGGAACTGTTGCTTCAAGATAGTCACTAAATAGATATACACAAAACATTAACCCATGCAACATTTTTCTTCTATACTTTCCAGTTACTCAAATTATTCATATTGATTTTTTAAATTATTCAACTTGTTCTTATGTGTAGTAATTTGTTAAATCAATTTATGTTTAATTTCCTATTACAATCCCATAAATCTTCTATGTGCTGCTTTGCCTTAGTGATATTGACTCTGTGCAAACAATTTGGGGACTTTAGATGTTTCTCATTTGTTTTAGACATTCAGGTATTCATCACTTTAAACATGGCTAAAATTTTTCATTCAGATCCTTATTTCTGAGACCTGAAATTTAGGCAATAACCTATTTAGGACCCATAATAACTTTTTTTTTCTTTTTCTTTTACAAATATTGATGCAGCTGACTCAGGCACCTCAAACAAGTGAGAAAGCATTGTTCTCAGTATATCGCATGCTACATTTCTGTTTGTTGTTTTTGCGTACTTAATTTTCCCTCCCTCATTAGAAAAATAGAAAGCCAAATTTTGAATCCTTTTAATTACACAGTTGAATACTGTTAACCTTTCACCTTGATGGATTACAAAGAAGAGAGAGAGCATTTTAATCCTCAGATACAATCTATTCCCTGATCCCTCAGGCAGTTTAGTATCAGAAAGTCCACACATTTTTCATTTGGCTGGATGTCGGTGCCCTGTGTAAATGGGGACAGAAATAGCATCCTTTGCAGGCTGATAGAGTTATAAGAGCTGCAAGGATCAGATTTATGGATTCCGCCTTTTGGGTAACTGTAGTCTATAGGTGCTGGCTGCACATATATGTAAGACAAAAGGCATTGCCATACCTTCCTGTTACATGTAGAGGCAGTTGTGGGAATGCCAGGAGTTTGACCACATCACCATGTACATGTATCGGAAAAGACAGAGCAGACTGTACTGCTTAAATAATCTTCTTTAAGATCATGAGCTAGACTGAAGCCTTTTGTATGTAGAATCCATCCCACAATTTACAATAGTGAATGCATTTTCCTTCCTTTGCCAAGTCTGAGCCCTGACCCCTATATGCTTCAGTGCATAAAGTGGGAGAACTGAAGTGCATTCAATCTGACCAGGATTGATTCTGCTTGGCTACAGTTTACCAGTCATCTGAACCTTTAATTTGTTTTTTTTTCATAAGTTCTTGCTTTTCCTCTACTGATTCTTTTGAAAAACATGGATGATCTTAAAAAGTAGTTATGTATGAATTCTCAAGAAAAAAATTACTATCTTTTGAAAAGCTGAATACTGCTTCTGACTTCACAGACATGCAAAAATCTCATCAGTGGTTTTGATCACTTAAGGAAAATAAGGCTTTTCCCAAATTGTATCTTGAGTTTGACTGCTAGGTAAAGATGAGAACTGGTTGAAGCCTATAAAGAATTCATAAACTTATTAAGTAAAATATCATTATAAGCTTCTTTTTTCTTCTTCTTTTTCTAATTGGGCATTTAAAATCCTCTAAGTGCTAATTCCTCTAAGTATATAAACATCAGGAAAGTGATCTTCATATACTATGTCTATTCCCTGAACTATATAGCCCTACTTTATGGATGTAGAAACTCAGAAGACATCCATGTGAAGACAGGGATTTTTGATACAGTTGTTTTTGCTTTTTTTTTTAAGGACAGAGGACACAGTATTGA
>VYZX01035311.1:0-14916 GCA_013401335.1 Brachypteracias leptosomus
ATTCTGTGATTCTGTGAAGAAGGGAGGGAAGAGAAGAAAGTATTTTTAAGATCCAGCTGTATTTATCACTGTCTTACTCTGATTCAATTGGTAAACTGGTAATGTTTTGTTTAAATTAAATTGATTTTTTTGCCCCAAGTTGAGCCTGTCTTTTGCCCATGACAATAATTGGTGACCGTGCCCTCCCTGTCCTTTGTCTTGACCGTGAAGCCTCTGGTTGCATTTTCTCCTCAACTCAAAACACACCAGCTGCAGAAAGGAGGAGGCCAATGGTACTAACCCCATGTGAACCCTCCTGCATGACCAGACAGCAGTGGCTTGCCCTTCTGTAGTCATTTTCCTTTCTCTCAGTAGGCATATTTTTTTAAAAAAATGGCCATTTGAAATATGATGATGATCACAAAGAAACTTTGCCATCTATATTTAGATTTCTGAACAAATGCATGATTTTCAGGACTAACTATACCTTCCATTCTAAGTCAACAACACTTTGCAATTTGGAAATGTCAGTGTATTGTTGTAATGTTTTTTAAGTATAAATATCAAAATTGCTCAGAAGCATTTCTCCTCTCATTTCACAAGTAACTTCAGATTTCTCTTGCACTTGGTTAATCTTTATCCAAAGGTAGGAAGATTTCCAACACATAAACAAACGAAAAAAAAATAAAAGCAAAGCAAGCTTCCTTACTATCCTAAATTCAACCAAATACGAGGTACATACTTGAAAAATATATCTGGCTGGTAAAACACAGTGATTTATCATGTAAGACTTATGGGAAAAAAAATCAAGCTAATCATTACTGTCATCAAACTTTCTCTCATCTGATTTACTACTGAATACTTACTTTTATATTCTGCAGTACATCGATTTCTAATTCATGATTCTGATTGCAATCAGAGTACATCATTGCCCTGTATCTGCTGGTCTTCACTAATGTTCACAGCAGGTTTTGAGCTGAAGGGCTTAGATTCCAACAGAGCAGACACAATGCCTAGACTTGTTTTATAGCTAAAGTTAGTGAAGTTCTCTAAATGAATGAAAATCAGATCATCAGATCCCACTACTATGGCTTTATTTTTATCCAGGATCTTATAATAGTAATCCTAACAAACCTACAAGGATTAAACAGAAAAACAAATATTAGTCTTCTTTCCTCCATCTAAATCCTTTGATTTCCCTAAGTAACTTTCTAGGTTGGAAGATTCACTGATTATTCACTTTATCAGTGACATGTACAGCATATTTCAAACCTTCCCCACTTAAAAAAATGACATGATATGTTTTTAGGTTTTTAACCAAAACCTCAGTCATTCTAAAACCGCTGGGTTTTAGCATCATCTTCCTCCTTGCAACTTTAACTCTAAACACAGATTTATCATAATCTGATTTAGATAAATGAAACAAAGCAAATTAATATAGCACAGGATCTCGTGTCTTGTTATGACTTGTTTACTAAGAGCCGATGCTGAGTCACATATATTCTGGTTTAAGTAACTGAAGAGATTGCTCATGTCAAGATGTATGTATTAATAGTAAATAAATAGATCCTCCTTAAGTATTTATTGCTATACAACAAACCATTAATGCTGAATGTCTCGAATGGAGCCTTTTTTCTTTATTCAGATAAAGAGACAGAGTCTGATTCCAACTTTAGATATAATCAGGTTAAAACATTTTTCTCCTGCTTACAGTAATGACTCCCATAAGCAGCTTGCATAAGAGGAATAAATGGATCTTTATAGAGCAGAGCACAACCATGGTTCCTCAGGGGCTCAAGGAGAGGCTGGAAGCTAAAAAAATGTAATCCTTAGTGAAGACCTCCAGAAAGCATGTATTTATTGAAAAATATCTACTCCCTTCTCACACAATCCCCAAAACCCCACAGTCAGTGAAGTAACTCTGAGCATCTGTACTTCAGACCATATATGTAACTAGTCTGTACAGCAGTATTTTCCTCTGTCTTTCAGAGACCAAGACTCCTGTCTTGGATATTGCTCCCTGAAAAGCATCAGGCCATTTTCATATGTTGCAGTATAATTAATATAGAATTATGCAGAATAATTTTAATGTCATTGTGGCGAGAATTATTTTTCTGTCTTCACTGTTGGTTGAGATCAAATATTTACTTCTACGGAATATATCTCTACAAACAATGAAAGCTGAAAGCTTCAATAATGAAACACTGTTTTCAAAATCTTAGGAGAAAATTTGCTAATTATTTTACTGAGCTCTATCAGCTAACTATTTTTTTAGGTCTAATGACTTTTCAGGTTAGCCATAGCTTTGTCAAGTGATTTCCTGACTTTGAAATAACTTTTTTTTCATCTGTTTTTTACTATATCTTTTATCATCTTCCTATGTACTTATGTGCATTATAGGTGTTTATTAGTCCAATGCTTCTCTGTTATAACACAGGCTATACAGCATGCAATGGAAATACACAAGACAAAAATCACAGATAAAGCAACAAACGTCATGACTTTTTCCTCTGATAAAGAGATCATCTTGATTTCAGTTACCAACATATAAACTGGTACTCAACATTGTCACATAAGTCACACATCATCTGTATTTTCCCAGATACTATGGATATTGAAATAATAGTTGTCTATGGATGGGTGAAACTATCATTCTATCGCTGCATGAGACAAGCTGAGAGAACACACAGGAGCCAAAGCTGATGCCAAACATCACATTGTCATGTTGGAAGTACCATAAACTAGGAACTAAAGGCAGGAAGAGAACAATTGCAAATATGAGCATCAGTGCATAACTAGAGACAGCAAAGTGGGATGACTTAAGGTTACTGAAAGGAGGCTAGTTTACACTGCTTCCCAGTCAGATTAAAAGGGGAGATGGTGGACAGTTGTAGCACTGCCTTTAAAGGTACATAGGTAAGAAGCTTGAAGTAAGATTTAGTTTCACTGAGCCTTGGTGAGGCTCGCTAGAGACTATTGATAGGGTTCTGGAAAAAGGAGACATTCCATTTGTCCAGACAATGACTAGCAAAGTTATTTTGTATCTCCAAGTTCTGACTTTACAGGTGGTTTTGTAGTTTGGTGTTTAAATCATCTTTTACACACCAGAAGGATTCATGAAGATGCTCTGAGAGCACTTTCCTGCCAGACAGAGGTAGCTACTATACTAATTTTAAAATCTTAAAGAATTCAGAAAGTAAATATTTGTGTTTGAAAGGAACAGGAAAGGTCAGAGGTTTAGGAAGATCAAAAAGGACAATGTAACAAACAAGATGGGGAAGTATTGCATTTGATAGTAATATTATTGGGAAGTTGTCAAAGTCAGAGGTCACAGGGCAAATAATAGCTTAAATCAATAGAGGTGTAAACAGAATTGTTAACAAGTTAAGAAGCAGGTACCACAGGTAGAACAGGGAAGGAAACAAAAGCTATCAGCAAATCATGGGTACTAGCAGATATATATTTGAGGTTCAAGGAAGCTAATTAACAAACTTACTAAACTCCTACCAATATATTTTGAAGAGTGATGGAGACTTGGGGTAGAAAGAGGAGGAAAGGGAAGCAACAACTTGGAGCAGATATGCTGCAATGTTGAATAACCTCATTTACTTTGTATACCTATTAAAAAACAGAACCAGCACTTTGAGTTAAAAACAGACAAATATCTGGAGAATAACAAAATCTTAAAACTAAGGAAGCAAAGATTTAAAAACAAATACTCGTGGACAGGGAAACTTAACTGCCTTTTCATGTTACAAGTGAAAATGTAACAGCTGAGAGGAAACAGTAGCCAAACTGTGTCAAGATCTTAAGCAGGCTTACAAAAAGGTCTCTGAGCAAAATCTTACATTAGCTCAGTGGCACTGCCATATGAAGGAAGGTTCCAAATGGACTGCAGACAAAGGATGCTGATAAGCAGCAATGTGTATAAACTCAGAGATCAGTAAGCAAGACGTCCCAGAGGAAGTTTTTATGTATTTTCTTGTTTCACAACTTTCATATAAATATGAAGGGTATTAAGAGCACTTTGATTACATTACCGCATGACACTGACTGTTTTGTCACAAATATATTAACCTCTAAGGAAAATATCAATGAAAGTGAAATGATTATTTTCTTGTTTCAGCAAAAGTTTACCAGACGACTGTGCAAAACAGGTACATAGCCAGGATCAGAGTATGTTGGATTCACTCTCCCATCTGGGCACAAACAAGGAACCCATGTAACTCTGAGCCAAGATATTCATGCAGTGCAACCAACCTTCTGGAAGAACTCCAAAAGGTACACCTGATCATTCTTTTTGCAGTTAATGAGCCACACTGACAGGCATGAGCGAAAGCAGATGGCATTGTGTCCTTTGGGAGATGGTGACTATTCTCACAGATCTCTGTGGCTTTTCAACTGCTTCTCAGGCATTGCAACCCATAGAATTTCCAAATGCCCATCTTCAAAGGGAAACTGATAGTGTGTCTTAGAAGAGCTTATTCAGCACAAGTAGAAGAATGAGCAAAGGAATAGCAAGGAATGAAGAAACAAGGACAGAGTTTTAGTTGAAAAGGAAAATTAAATTAAGGCTTAGGTTCTCCATTCTAAAGTGCCAATGGAAACGAATAATTTCATGTGCATGTTCAAAATTTGGCATAGCTGATCACAGTATTTAAAGTATTTAGATATGCATGTTTGTTAGGTTGTGCCCATCCACGTCTCTAGGAGGAAAATACAACATACCATTCAAGGAAATATGTTGATATAGAAATTTTAATGATGAAATAGAGACATGTATAAAGGTAACGAGTTAATGCTATAGCCTATCCAAAGCTTATCTGTAGGATTACTGTCTCTACCAGCTTTACTTTGCTAATTAGCTGAATACATGTCAAGAATGACTAATGAGCAATTGATTATAGCTTGCTGCTAACCTGGCAGTAAAGATTAAAAGGCAAATCCTGAGTTAAATCCAGAGGTACAAAGATCCTGAAACAGTGACTCTGTGCACAAGGACGTACAACATATAAAATGAATTCCTAGGTGGTGATAGCACTGGGGGCACCTTTCTCTGTATGTGGTTGGCTTAGGCACAAGGCAGATAATGCAGCTTCACTTCAGAAACAAGAACTTAGGAGTTGATTTACCACCCTTGAAAGCTTCTCTTACTATTCTGTTCAAATTTCCCATTGTTCAAAAAAATTCTGAAACTGGCTTTGCCTGAACAGGGTAAATTGAGAAGAAACTTGCCAATATTTCAGAAAAAGCAGAAAGGCAGAGAGAAAAAAAAAAGTGCTGGAACGATGTAAAGGGTTCTCTCTCTTTATCTATTTAGTACTAGGAAGGATCCCTATTACCAGTAAACCTGTCTGGCATAGTTTTCAAGTCTCAGAAGTAAATGACACTTGAAATACAGTACAGTGTCCAATACAGCTGGACAAGATTTAGAAGCTAGACCATGGAGACAAAGTCTATATTGTCAGGGAGATAAGCTAGAACATACAAACCTTTTCCTCTTTGCTAATTCCTGTTTTTTTGACAGAGACACTTTGAGATTCCCTAGGCAATTATTCTGTGCGATGCCAGGAAATTAAGCAACAATCTCCATTCAAGAGTAGGTTCCACTGCCTAAGTAATCAGGCAAATCAGCGAAGCAATTTTATTTCCATCAAGAAAGGATACAGCATTATTTCCTGACTTTTTCTTCTTCTCCATATTCTTTCGTGCTCTTTACACTGTGTTCTTTCAATGTCAGTGAAGAAATTATTTTCTCTTCTTCCACCTGTCACATATAAGTTTGGATTGCTTCAGTTTGCCAAAACAATACAGGCACAATTTTCTAGTGATATGGAAATGCATCTTGAAATTAAATATGTCCTGCAACAGCAAAATGTTTCTCTGACAAATTATATATACAGCTCTAATTTTAGTGATCAGTGTCATTCTCACTCCAATAGGCCTGGCAAAGCTAAAACAAGAATTTGGTATTTTTAGCATATGTTATTCTACTACAGAACACTGGGGCTTTCAGAAAGATGTTTTTCTTCACCAGACAGAAACTGCACAGAGTTGTGCATTGACAATTGGGAGAATGTGATCTGAAGACATTATTCAGTGAGTGAGTCAGTGCATACACTCAGGCATGAAAAAGAAAGGAATTGTGTTTTAATGTGGTATGTACTGTCACAGGATTATCAAAGGAAATATAAGCGTGTGACAATGTGAAGCTACATTAAAGCCCCAAGTGTTCAAGTTCCTCAGTACTGTGCATTGTGAACAAAAGCAGAACGGAATAAACCTTTGGAGCGCCCAGAGTGCATGGAACAACCTGCAGAAGCTACAGGACAAGCCTCTGTGAATGCAAATCTCTTGTGGCAAAACTGCAACTGTTCTGCCCCCATGAAATTAGAGTCTAATTCTAAAGTTGAAAACCCATTTCATACTAGGATTCAAACCTTTCTGCTGCTGAATGTTTTTGTTTTGTAACATCAGGATTTTTTCTCAATGACTCTCTTAAGGAGTGAGATTTTTTATGACAGTAAGAAACATCAGCCTTTGGTCCCTATGTCTTTTAATCTGAAATTAATCAAATGCCATAGCAATTTATATTGCTTTAAAGGCATATTTTCCCAAATGTACTGAGAGGAACACACTGAAAAATGAATTCTATAAAATATAGAAGAATTTCAAACGTCTAACAAAATGAGCTGCTACATTTTAAAAGCAGGGAATGTGCTCAGGCAGAGATGGCTACTTTTAAAAATTCCTTTAAAAGAACTTTTCTCTGAAGTTCTACAATAATAAACAAATACGGTTCTCTATCTATTAACTATACTAGACTATCAGAGAATATAATAAACTACTGCTGTTTTTGCCAACTATGAGTTCCCGCTGTTAACCTATTCAAGCAGGCTGAAGAACAGAACTCTTGTAAATGTCTGCTGCATCTGTTATTTTGAAAGATGGTGACTTGGTAAAAAGAAAAAAAGGGAGAGGGGAAGACAGAAAAAAAAAAAAAGAGAGAGGGGAAAAAAAAAGAGAGCCTGAATGCCAATATTCCTCTGTCTTGTGTTTCTCTTTTCCCTGCAATTGTAAGGTCTTTCTTTAAAACCAAATTTTATCAGGCAGAATTAAGTAGCATTTCCCTGTATAATTTTACCTGAAAATACTTTAAAAAAGGAATAAAAAAAAAACCCTAAGAAAATGTTTAGACTTAACATTCTGACAAATGGAAGTTGCAAGGTCAAGTAGCACTGTCTCTTAAGGATTTTATCATGAGTCCCACAATACACCCCTTAATGAAACACCATTGGAACGGCAAAATGAAAGGATTATTTAACAGTCAGTTTTCATGCCAGGATTCCAACTTTCAGATTTCCTGAGATACACTTGAAAACATGGCCAAAGAAAGAAAAATGTAGGAAAATAATAATAACTGCAAATGAAATAATTTGGCATGTAGAATCCTTTAATCTGAGACTGAGTGATTGACTGACTGAGATTAGTAGCTCTGAACGACAGGCTCTACATCTAAGAGCTGTGTAATTCCCATATGGTTTAAGGCATTGGAAGCACATGCTGATGTCTTCTGGGCCACTGTGTTACTCTAATGGCAGATGGCACAAGGAAAGAAACTGCTATTTTCAGAAAAGGATAGGAGCTTGCTTAAAAGAGGCAGGCTCTGAGGAGCAAACAGAGGTACTGCAGAAAGGAGATCACAAAATGAAGACACTTTGCAGCAGCTAAAGACCAGCTAAGATGTCTGACAGCATAAAAGAGACAAGACACTATGCCCTGGATATATCTAAATAGTACAACATAGTTGGCTTGATTTTTCTGCTGCCTCTAAGGTCCAGATTTGAAAGAAGTTATTTGCATGCCATATAAACATTTATAGGGACACTGAAGTGAAAAGGAAATCTTAAAGAGCAGAAAGTAAAAAAAAAAAAAATAAAGAAAAAAATTCAGTCCCTTGAAGTGTTTCAGACTCAACATTCACGTGTTGACAAAGTTAGCTATTCATGATTTAGAAGTGATACTGTGGGCATTGTGTATTATTTAACTGCAACAAAGGGAAATGAGAAAGATATTTCTTTTTTTGCCTGGCATATTCTGGGGGAGGAGGAAAAAGTTGCTATGTACTTGAATTGTACAATGTTTGCTAAATTTAAATTACATTTTGTACACACTATAAAGATCTTTGTATACAAACAGCACAGTTAGTAACTAGGAACAGTAAAGGACATCATAATTTAGCTGTACTAACATGTTTTGTGTATCTTTTAGGGAGTGAATTAACTGTAAGTTGTGTATGCTTTATCAATCATTGAATGATTGGTCTGTAAGTGTTTAATGTGAAACATTATTGATTTGCAATATGTATGTCTCAAGTTTAGTGTTTGGCTACATTCACTTTCATTTCTATCATTATCTGCTGATTAGTTTACCTATAATTGAAGTCAATAAAATCTCTTTAATGTACTGCACTACTGCTGCGTATCAAGTATTGGTTGTAATCACGGAACTACTTCAGTGCTTTGGAATCGTACGAACATGTAAGGGATGGCCTGATACTTTCTTACTGCATAAACACTTTTAAACACACAAAACATGAATTAGTAGCACAATTTTATTTTAAATTATAATCGCTAGGTGTAATGGCATGCCACTACCTTAAGTTTGGTTTAAATTGCAAAATCAATATGCAGTCATCAACTGGAATAAATGCCGTATTTGAGGAGCAATCACACATATTATTGTAGGGAGACCCTTGTTCAAATAAGAGAGCAAAGGGTTGGGTGGCTACTGTGTCAGCTTCAGTCTCCATAGAATCTGGCTTATGCACTTTTTTTGCCATGGAACTCTGTGTGGCAGCAGAATGTCAGAGAGGCCTCCAAAACATCTCAAATATTATTCAGTGAAACAAAAAACAAACCACTTGCTAAAGTGTTTTGATCACTCAAGGATTTAATTTCTCTGCATCAGATCAGCACAGGCATAGAAGTAGTATTGCAAAAAAAAGTTCTCTGCGTCACATACTAAGCTTTTTTTACCAGGCCTTGAAAGGGCTAGGGTACCAGAAATATATTTAAAAATCAGCAGCTGATTAGAGGGAGTGTTCAACTAGACAACTACAACAAATGGAGCAGTCAAGGGGAGGGATAGTCACCCTCTGCCTTACACTCACTAGACCACATCTAGAGTATTGCATCCAGTTTTGGACCCCCCATGACAGCAAAAGCAGGGGTTCAAGATAAGGCTAACAGGATGATTAAGCCAGATCATTCTCCCTGCAAGGAGAGGCTGAGGGATCAGGATTCATTGAGTCTGGAGGAGAAACGACTTTAGGGGGACCTAACAACAGCCACCCTAGAAACAACAAGGAAACTACACAGAGAAGATGGAGCCATGCTCTTGAAAGCAGTGAGTGAGGGGAGGACAAGACAATAGTCATAAGCTGGAAAAGAGAAGATCAGACTGAACATAAGGAAAAGCTTTTTCAGCAGAAGTACAGTCAGGCAGTGGAGCAGCCTGCCCAGGGAGATTGTGCAGTCTCCATCCTTGAAGGTTTTTTAAATACTCAGCTGCATATGGCCCTAGGAAATGTGACCTGATCCTGCAGCTGATCCTGCCTGAACAGAAGGTTCTACTAGAAACCTCCTTAGTTCCCTTCCAACATGAACTATTCTCTGATTCTGGGACATAGCTTAATATTGTGACTTTTTAAAAAGAGACAGTATCAACCACTAACAATCAAAGTTTAAATTTGAGAATGCCCACACAGACGGATAGAGAAAAATATTTATTTACTCTTCTATTGGTGTGAGCTGTCTGCTTAGAAGACCAGACTGGGAAGAGTATGACATTATCACCACTACATGACTCGAGCAGGTTCATGTTTGGCCAGTAGGGATTGCTAACAAGGAATCTTTCCTTCTTCTGCACTCTTCCATGTCATAGAATGGTTTGGATTGGAGGATACCTTCACACACTTAGCTAAACTTTCTCTAAAACTACTGTTGTACTGAAAATGATCAGTACAAAAGATTGCATTTTGGCACTTCATAACTTATAAGAGTGGCTAAAGTCTTTTAAATCTTTACCTATTAAATTATTCAATATTTGCACCTGTAAAAATATACAGTCACAGGCTATATATTAAGTATAAGACTAATCAAGTGGAAAAACAATTTGTCAGAATTATGTGATCTAGTGACAGGGTATTTAATTTCTCAGTGAAAACTACAAATAGAGGATATATTCTACAATACAGTCCAGTTTTGGTATCTGACCAATTACTCATCCGCTTAACTCTTACTGAGGGGTGCTGTCATGTAAACTCTGAAAATAAAAAGTTATTTTATTATCTACAAAACTGCTATATTAATAGATTTAAAAGAATCATCTGCATCTCTTAAATATTTATAATTGCTCAGATCTTCAGATCAAGTCAATAATATTTATTATCATGTATACTATTTATTAAAATTTAACACGTTTCTGCTCTTGAATCTATGTGGTGTCCTACTAATTTCAATGAGGAAATATTAACAAAATACTTAATAGTCCTGTTAGAAAACAGAATGTCCTTATTTCAGGGCATCTATTCATTCTTATTCAGAATGAAAATTTGAAATGTCCCAGAAATTAAGATGTAAGAAGTTATTAAATGGAGCTCTATAAAATTGGCTCCTTTGCTAATGTAACATATTACTCAACATACAGTTAAAATTTCATTATTACTCATACCATTGGAAAGGAAATTAGTCTAAGGGGTAAAATTAAATCAATTAGTTCCTTTTCATGTTTAAATTATAAATTTCAAACAATTCATCTCAACTTGTAAAACTTTGCTGTACCATATATTGTAACATCTTGTATTCTTATATCCTCCACATAAGCATACAAACTGCTGTGAATGCTGCAAGAATTTAGAGCTACTTCAGTATTTTTTCTGCAGATACTGAAAGGAACAGATTCATATCAGAAAGTTTCTTGCAGATTTGGTACTGGTTCACGAGAGCTGTTTCAGCCAAATATTTTCCTTTCAGATTATATGAAAATCACAGGGATTTCTTGACCAAGTATTTTTCAAACCCAATAGAAGTAAATGAACTGTTCAAATCAGATTTACAGCTCGCTTACATTTTGTTTCTGTAATATCTGTAGCATATGCTTCTATATGATGAAGTCTGATTTTCATTACAAAGTTTTTAATCTCAGAGTCAAATAACTCTACTAGCAAAAGACAAATCTTATTGGACCACTATTATCTTCTTTTCATGAACCTATGTGAAGAGAACATTTCTATCAGTTTGTCACTGTAAAGGATATTGTAATTATGATACTATCATTATTTCAGTTTACATACATTTAGGCTGTAACAGCTCCTTTCTGAGGCCCACAGATCAGAGACTTTCTAAAAAGGCAATACTTTGGATTATTGTGAATAAAGTAACTAAAGCTAAAATTTAATAGAACAGGTTGCAATTGGCTAATATGAATTCACCTAGAAAAAAACTTTTCTTTGCTGCTGTCTGCTCTTTAGTTCCAGTAGGTCTTCAGCTACTAGAGTTAATGTTTTGCTTTGGCTCCACTCCAGCTATTTTTGCACAAAAATATTTTCTCATAAGTATCCTATACTATTGAAGAAATTAGAATTGTCACTTCTGTTCTGCTTCCATTCATCAGATAGAAAGCAAAAAAGCCCATGAAAATAAATCAGATGCTCAGTTAACTAGCTAACCTGTCAACTCGTCTGTAGTTCCCTGAATCTTCCTTTTTGTCTCTTATGTAGATGGAAATGGTACCTTCCAGTCCTTATTCCTCTCATCTGGAATTTTTCCTGACCTCCATAACATTCAAAAAATGAATGAGTGGCTTTGCAGTGATATCCCCCAATCCTATTTGCACCCTTGGATGCATTCTGTAAGGCCCCAACCACCTATGTCTACAGACATCTGTACGAACAGTCCCTAGCTTGGCTCTCTTCTATCAGTGGTTCACGCTTCACCATTGCTTCTTGGCACAGATATAGGCTGATCTTAATCATGAAGACTGAAAAAGGGACACATTGAGTACCCCATTTTTTTTCTCTGTCATTTGTAACTAATTTGCCCACCTCATTCTGCAGCAGTTGCGTGCTATGCCTGCTCTTCTTCCTGCTTGGGGGATTGTACCAGTCTTGTGCTTCAAGAGATGTAGAAACTGAATATCTCTTAGCACTCTAAGTTTCTTCCTTATCTGTAAGCAATTGGTTCAGTAGAGCGCTAATCTTAGCTGGCATACCCAGTAGTTACATTAGGACTCATGACACACATCAAAAATCTCCCAAATTGGTTGTGCGCCATTGTATTGCTTTCTGAAATCTCCCATGAGAATCGGGACCCACAGATCTGAGGATTTTCCAAAATGTCATTAATCACTACTTAGCTCTGAAAAGTTAGAATTTTCATCCTAACCAGAATAAATATTATCAAGCAAGAATATCTGGGAATGTCTAGTAGTGCTGAGCTGTGCTTAGCATCAGCCCAATGAAAAACTTGTAAAATATAAAGTCAATCTCAAGAGTGGAGGAAGATAAACAAAGCACAGCCTCTATCCCTTTCTCCCTGCCTCAGAAGTGGGACAGACACACAGAGGAGCTACCTACACCATCTTGTACACTTTTACTGTATAAGCACTGAGACTATTTGAAGACTGCACCTCCTTGAGCACTATTATTTTTAAATGTACCCTCAGGAGTATCAAAATCTAATCCTCAGTAAATATTCTGAAATTTGTGTTTAATGCAGAAAGAAATATGCAAGAGCAACAATTGGAATAATCTGTCCTTTTTTAAGCAGTACTATGGTATTACCTGATGCTACATGACCTAAAGCATAAGCAAACTTGGAACAAGTTTTCAAGTTGGATTGTTAAGTGGTGAGTCTCACTTTAATTTCAATTGATGTAATAGCAACACACCTACTGTAAACATATATACTACCAACAGTGGCATTTACAATTTCCTATTATTTAGAGTAACGATAACAGTTTTAACTTCTAATGACTGGAATCAGTCTTAGTTTGGGAAAGCCAGAGATTATTCTTGCCAAAAAAGAAAAAAAAAAAAATTGGGGTATTTTCCCAGAAAGTTTGAATTAAGATATAATGGTTTAAGTCTTTTGTCCAATTTCTCTCAAATAGAGTATTATAGTCCAGTTCCATTTTGTCCCTTTTTTAACCCTTCACCCCCTCTTTGTATAATTGAATCTCCACTTTGGCAATATTCCCATATCATTTTCCAGTCAAATAATATCACTTTCTAAGCCATCTATTTTCTGCTTGAAAATCTCCTGAGTAATGCATAATAGGAGATTACACCACCTCTCAAAGCCAACTTACAAACTTACCAAAATGTTGCTGGAAAAACTTAGCATTCTTATTTTTATATGTTTCCCAACAGAGGGCCAATTAGTTTTGGAAGCCTTCAGGATCTCATAATATGGATAGGAGATTTTTATGACTTATTTATAGATGCATAAGGTTTCAATTAGTTGGTAAGGGTGAAAGAGTCACAGTTGAGGATGTGGTGGTTTCTTTTCTAGTTGCAGGCCTAAAATTATATGATGAATCACCAGAGCAGAAAACTCACTGTTTTCCTTTCTTATCAGACCTGTAGTCTTCTATGATGGAAGATTTTTTTTACCAGAAGAGCATGCCAACATCACTGCTTATTTTCCACATAAAAAACAAGAAATCCGTGTCCTAGGCATTTGATTGACACAACAAGTTCTAGAAAATATTTCAACTCTATAAAGCACTTGAATTTTCCATTTTTCTGCTATTTTTTATACCTCTAGACAGTTCAAGACAGAATTCTAAGCATTATGCAGTCTAGCAGTGGCTCTCACTCCATCTCAGGGGTGTTAATAATTGTTGCAGAACAAGTTGACCCCTACAGAATACAAAGCAGTAATTTGAATTCCTTCTGTTGCCATCATATCCACTTTCTGGAATATCCTGATAGTTCTGCCCATGACTTTTTCCAGTTGTTTCTTCAGATCTAAGAATTATTGCAAAGATGTTTTCCAATGCTGTAATACTCTGGAGCTTGTAATGTAGGAGTCACAGCAAAACACAAAACAGAATAAATAATGTAGGTGGTATGTGACCTCTGAGCAGAAAATAGTATTATTAGTAATATCGTAATGCAAACCAGTATTATCAAGTTGCTCAATTTAGTGTGTTATTTTCCACTCAGCTAAGATACACTACGTGACCAAGTGTCACAGGTTAAAGCCTATCCAAAAGCACAGCTCATTTAAGTAAGTTCTTAACTACGCTGCCCAAATCTAACTGCTCACACAACTGAAATGTGAAGTATAATGATTCACTTAATTTGAAGTAGTTCCTGAGATTAAATCTGTAGTTAATGATAGCTTTTGTGGCTTGACTATTGAAAATGTAATCAGAAATGCAAGATGCACAGAAAACATAATCATTGGAAACAATTATCAAAGTATCTATACATGTATAAAAAAGGGCTTGGGAATGACATCGCTGGGATTTGAACAAGAGACCTAGATAGCTGATAGTGGCTGAACATGTAATTCACTTAAATTTCATTATAGCTAATTGCTGCAAGAAAATACCAGGAAAATTGTTTTGTTATCCACTCTCTGAAAATTGCAGTCTAGATGAAACAAATGCTTTGAAGACAGTGGCTTTTATGAAGGAAGTTGTTATAACTTTAAGGATGAAGATTGCTTACACAGCAGGATACAAACTACAGCAATTGCAAAAAAAGAAAAGAAAGGCTTTTGGCTTACTTAGTAATTCTGCCAAGCTGATGATTTGTGAGGAAACATGGCATATCTCCTGCAGTTTGTCTGTTATACTGGTATGATTTACATCAAAAAAAATCTATACTATGGCATCTACTGTACTCCTGTGTTGTGGTTTAAGGTT